>JAECUM010004504.1:0-112569 GCA_016617855.1 Megalonaias nervosa
TAAACCAGTCACTGCTATGTGACTCACATCTACATAACAGTTTTTATGAAGTATACACTTGAACAATTCACTGGTCTGGTCCAATTTCCATGCAGTGTTCATTCCTAACTACTCTCATGATCTGAAAAAGGCCTCAAAAGTTCAAAATTGGCACTTGTTCTAAATGAGGATTTTCAGAAAACTGCTATAGCTCTCCAGAAATTTCAGAAAAAAGAACTTGTTCACATTTCTCTTCATATTTCATGCCATACACAGGGCAGAGTGTCGCTGTTTCAGTTAGAAGAAGAAAATAATACATTTGCCTGAAGATTTTATTAGCCCCAGCCTACTGGACAAGGCCTCTATTCTGATTTTGGGTCATTATGGTCTTAAATTTGAAAACCACCTCAATCCTCTTGATGGGACAATAGTCCACTAGTGTAAATGAAGAAATGCAAACTAAAGAAAAACAAGAGTCCCTCCCAGGGACTAACACTCTACTGGACAAAAAAATTGTCATAATGATCGTCCATTCTGGGGGAGTAGTGAAAACAAGATTTTAAATACAATCATTGTGGTAGCCACAGTGGATGTATGATGATGTCAGATCAGCACCATTTTAATTTAAGACCAACTGGACATCATAAGAGGTCTTTGTGAAAACCCCACATCAATGACTTTGTGCTCTGGTAGAGCTGTGATAAGATTTTTAAGATGGCTGCCATGGCAGCCATATTCAATGTCAGATCGGCACCATTTTCATTTAGGACTAACCAAACATCACAAAATGTCTTCAATAAAAACCTCTTGTTGATAGTGATAACAAGAATTTTCAAAATTGCTTCCAAAATGGACATCAGATCGGTACCATTTTCATTTGGGACCAAGCATATATCGTAAGTATTTTAGTCAAAACCTTATGTTGATATGGCCAGCCATGTAGGAGTAGTGACAAGATTTTCAAGATGACTACCATGGCAATGCTGAATATCCGAGCAACACCATTTACGACCATCTAGACCATGGGATGAATGTGTGCGTAAAGTTTCATGGCAATCCTCCAAACAAGTTAGTAGCAGTGGTAAGAAACTTGTATGGATGGACGACAAACAACAGAGACCATCCCATAAGCTCCTCTGGTGTATAACCAGTAGAGCTAACTGAGATTCATTTAAAATTCTAGCGAACAATGAAGAAAATCTAACAGGTCATGCAATAACTGTTGTTGCCCAAATAGTGAAACAAATGCCATATTTTAACTCAACATATAACAACACCTTCATTTAAAGATGTTAATTTAATTAACTGAGTACAGTTAATCTCCCCTGATGCACTCAACTATGAAATTTTTAAAAAAATACAAAACATCAGTCATAGAAAGGATTTTCAAGCAAGTTTTTTTCTCTCTCTCTGTCTTGCAGTCGCTCTCTTGACTGAAAATAAATACATGTAAACGCACAAACACACTGAAGGGTCAATTCAGCTGCGGGCCAATGGCCTGCATGTTTTGAGGAGGGCCTGTTAATATTGACAGCTTCATGCCCATAGAGCCTGTTATGAACTGTTGATTTCCATGTGAGCTGGTGGCCCTGCTGGCCAATGGAAACATCTGTGCAAAGTTGACCCCTCCATAACAGGAACCTGTTCAAAACTGAAGTTAGTTTAAATGACCAACTTCTACTTTCCTTGCAAATAAGCAATAAACTAACCCAGAAACATTCCTGTTAAACCTCAAGGTAATCCATTTTTGCACAATCAACTTTTACTTTTACTTTTGTAAAATCAACTTTTACTGATCAACTCAAAACGACAAGATCAATACAAAAGCAATGACATCACTTTTAACTCAGTACATTGTAACGTATATGTAATTAAATTGCTTGTGTGTTACAGTCCTACCCGTTTAAGTCGACATCCTCGGGCCCGAGGAAATATTGTCGACATAGGCGAATGTCGAGATAAGTTTTTGGGGGGTGGGGTTCTGAAAAAAAGATACAAGTTAAATTCGTCAGTAAGGGGTGACCTGTCGTCAGTGAGTAGCACTGACACTTTGAGAAAACAATGCAAATTTTGATTACCTCTGTGTAATAAAATCCACAATAAAATATTGCATTGGTCACATCCTGATATGAAAAACATTCACTACGATTATTCAATGTCGGCATAAGCACATGGTTGCATAGTTGTTATTTACACACTTGGAGTACATGTACTTAAATTGGCCTAGATTTTGGTCAGTCTGTTCCCATCTTACTGACGCTACCAAGGGGATGGGGCTATTCACAGGGAAATGAAAACCTGTCAACAAGTTGGTTTAAACAGTACTTGTATTTAGTTACAGAAGTCATCGTGAAAAGTACATAAAAGCAAACAAGAGATATGCGGCTGATATGATTAATGAAGGCATAATATTGTATACATTGACACATGCTAATGAGGTATTAAAAGAAAATGATTCTTACAATACAATATTGTAACAATGTCAGCTCAATACATTTAAAATTTTTCACAGACATCTTTGCAAGATGCCCCACCCTCAACTTCCTTAACAGCCAGATATTTTATTTCCAGAGACTGTAAATTTAATCTGCGTTTACACTGCCGTTGGTAGCTATCGTAAATATAAATAAAGTGAAAAAGGAAACTTTCACAGCACAATAAACTTGTTTTAATCACCGATCACTTTGGAAAATGCAAGAATCAGATCAGATTTCATTGCTTTTATTTAAGTCGCCGCAAGAGGCCAACTTTATAGGACCAAACAAAAGCCTTTTTTTTTTTTTTTATCCAACTGCGATATTAAAGCCTGGCGGCAAGATCAACTAATTGTTGAATAAAGTACAGCTCGGAACTAGCTGCTTGCCGACATAAATGATTAGGCAAGAAAATTAAAGCCTGGCGGCAAGATCAACTAATTGTTGAACAAAGTATGGGTCGGAACTGGCAGCTTGTCGACATAAATGATTAGAAAACAAAGGATTTGTTCAAGCTGGGACCAAGGGCTTCTGTCGACATGTACGTTTATTTTTTATCTCAACGTTGACATAAGCATGACAATTTTGGTAGTAATAGTAGACCAAGGGACCGGGACTTTGCTTTTTTGTCGAAATAGGCGGCTTGTCGACATAAGTGATGTCGATATAAGTGGGTAGGACTGTAGTTTTAAAATTCTTTTTTATTTTATTTTTGTTTCATTACATTTTATTGTAATGATTATTGCAGGGACTCAAAATTCTTTTTCAGTAATTCTTCTTATCTAAGACGTAAATCGTGTTACATCTGCAATATTTTTAGTTTACCTTGGTCCGCGGTAGTGTAAGCGCTACACTAAAATGATTGGCTATTGCCAAGGTCATTTCGTCTAGTCTAAATAAACAAGGTTTTATTTTTAAATTTGTTTCATAGTGATAGTAGATAGGGGTTCTTCCTACGTGACGAATTGCATTCTTCTTATTGCGTGTTTCAAGCGTTAGGAGACCTCGTAGTCTGTCTCGTGAGAACGGGATGATAATTAGGGTAGATATAATACTCTTCCCGAGCGCTTATCAGTCAGTTGTATTCTGAAACCTCGAAGGCCGGATAGGTTATTTTATTGTTGAAACCAGACTGTTTTTGAAATTCATTTATTTTTGGAATTTAATAATTTATTCTCTAGAAAACCAAACAAGTGTACTGTTTCATAAAATTCTGGGAGAAAGAAATTCAGTGGAAATTTATTCTGGAATTATTCAGAAACGTAACTGTGATTCAACTGAGGAATTGTTGCTATTTTGCACAAGGACCACATCTGATGTCATCGCCTTCCATATTGGAACGTCGTCGAGATTCGAACTTGGATTCTAATAGAACTATTTAGTGATAGGACTTGTATTTTTCATTCTTAGGATTAAATTTTGGATTATATTCACAAACCGAAAGTCCTATTTTCCAATTTTTACATTGTTTTCTAGGGAAATAAATTATTTTATTAAAATATACAAAGCTTGTTGTCTTCACTCTTTTCTCTTGTTATTATTGTACGAGCCTACACGTAACAACATCAGTGTTATAAATGTTCGAAGAGACTTTAAAAAATGACTGTTTCAATTTCGGTCTCGAATTAAAAATTAAAAAACAAAATAAAAAATAAATTCTTATACAATTGTGGTAATCGCAATAACTGTCCTGTGGAAGAAAATAATAAATTTAAAGGAAAAAGAATTCTGACCTGCTTTAAACTGGGTACAGGCTTCTGTCATGGAAAATTAATGTAGTTTTAATAAACGGGCGATACTTTCCAAATTCACTCACCTACACACCCTTTAAACTGGGTACAGGCTTTCTGTCGTGGAAAATCAACGTAGTTTTAATAAACGGGTGATAATTTCTAAATTCACTCACCTACATACCCTTTAAACTGGGTACAGGCTTTCTGTCATGGAAAATCAATGTAGTTTTAATAAATGGGCGATACTTTCCAAATTCACTCACCTACATACCCTTTAAATTGGGTACAGGCTTTCTGTCATGGAAAATCAATGTAGTTTTAATAAATGGGCGATACTTTAAACTGGGTACAGGCTTTCTGACATGGAAAATCAATGTAGTTTTAATAAACGGGCGATACTTTCCAAATTCACTCACCTACATACCCTTTTCTTTGTGTATTTGATACATGGGGTCATTGATTTTCAAGTCTGATAAATTTTTCAATATGCATTCAGCAATTATTTCATGTGCAATCAGTGACAGGGTACTTTTCTATCTAACGACTCATACCTTAAGACAGATATTAAACTAAGAGCATTGCAAGAAAATTCACTTCAACTTGTATATTTTAAATTATTTTTGTGTTTTATTTTTGGATGCCTGGTTATTTAAACATATAAGTTTTGGAAAATGTTAAATATCTGAACATGTCACAAGTACTTGTCCTTAATGTTCTTTGATGGACTTGGCAAACACCATTCAACAGTTTATAGTCAGAACTGTACATTCACTTTCTTTCATGGGGGGTAAAAATTTTCAGGGATCTCTTGAATCCTTGAAACCAGGAATGAAATGATCCAATGAACTGTAAGCCAGATATGAAGATATTCAGGAATTACAAACAAAAATGACCTTTTCTGTAAAACCACAAAATAAAGGAATTTACAGTACAAAGGACATCAGCTTTGACAGCATTTTGTGAGATTATGGTGCATGTCTGTTTAATGTTTAGCTTGATGTTTGCCATGCTCTAGAATAAATACATATAGTTAACATCTTTGCCAACATCCAAGTACCTGCTGCAAGCTGTTAATGAAGCAGACAATTTTCTTCTCTTTTTTAATTTTTTTAACATGTAATTTATTTATTTTTATTTATTTGGGAGAAGGGTAAACTAATTTTAATTATCTAATATCTACCTACTACTTCTGCATTGCTTTCCTTTCTTGCCGGACTCTTAGTCCCCATTCCATGCTAATTATTCCCTCCTCCAATTAGAACTGGATGGCCAGAATTGAAAAGAACATTACCCCAGTCTGAATCCTTAGTCACAGCCAACATACAGAATACCTTCTTCTTTTGACTTGGGCCTAGAGTACACTGGACAACTTATCAGAGTGGGTTTTAGGGGATCATTGCAATAGTAGCAGGCAAATATTACATAATACAAATCCAATTTACCCCCCACTCCCAATTTTTGCATTTAAATAGTAGTAACACAACTGCATTTCTGAGCTTACCAGTTAGGAGAGAAGCTGACGGCATATCTAGTATATATAAGAATCCCTTGAAGAGACTGATGCACTACTGGGTGAAAAGCATGTCCAGGAATTCACGATAAGACCATTTCTTCCTTTTAACTGCTGAGTACTGAAATTGTCTCGGACATTCTTCAGCAATATCAAGATTTTCAAATAAGCTGCTTTGATGGATATATTGGCCATCAGACTGGCACCATTTTCATTTAGGACAAAGTGGACATGATTAGAAGTGTTTTGGTGAAATCCCTTGGTTGTAGTGATCATCCATTCAGGGGGAGTAGTGACAACAAAATTTCAAGACAGCCATCATGACAGGGATGGTCAGCTGACAGGAAACACATTTTTTTTCAGCCTAAAATGTCTTTTAGCCTTTTAGTGAAAATCCCATGCTGATAAGACCATCCATTCAGGAGGAGAAGCAATAAAAAGATTATCATGGTGGCCATACTGGACGTCCAGACAGCACCATTTTCATGTAGGACCAACTAAACCACAGGATGAATGATTGTAAAGTTTCAAGGCAATTTTCCATGTAGTTTAGGATTAGCGCTAACAAACTTGTGCCAAAAGACAGATGGACAATAGACAAGTGAGGGATGAAAGACCATCCTATAAGCTCTTCTGGTCTATGACTTACATAAAACTTACCCAACATCTTGCCAACATTAGCCTATTTACTAAGTTTAATTAAAATCTGGTCAAAGAAACAGTTTTATTTTGTTGGTCATAACAGCTCAACCTATCAGATGCAAGATCACCTTATAAATCTGCATAGATTTCACTCATTATCAAACTCATGTGAAATCTTAATTATACAGGTTTATATTCTTGATGATATAAGCCTATGTCCAAAGTCTGATTTAAATCAAATCAGAAATTTGGCTTCTATAACAGCAACAAGCTTAGCCAATCAGATCCATGATCAATATATATATATATATATATATATATATATATATATTAAGGATGTTGCTCATCATGGAACTTCTCCGAGATCTAAATGATATCAGCCCACATTCCAAATTCAATACAAATGGATCAGAAATTGCTGATGGATAGGCAGGACAGGTAATGGAAGCAGGGACGCATCATGAGCACACTTGGCCTTTAGTCAGTCAAGTTTTTAAAAAAGGCAATTCTTTAAGTTTTGGCATTCAGCTTTTTTGGATTCTGACACAAACATAATTTCAGGCTCTCAAGCACATATTTGACCCTCTGCATGTACAGTATCTGCCAAGCTTTCTTAATTAACATTATTTTGTGCATCCAAGCTTTAAAAGTAGATAAACATGCACATGTCAGCAAAAACTGTGCTTTTGAGAGCTGAAGTTTAGCACTATTACTTTTAAGCCAACTGTGGAACAAATTCTTAATATTCTTGAATGGTCTTTAGGGTAGAGACGAATGACAAAATCCAGAGGAAACCATTGACCATGGGTTTGATAATCACGTAACTTCAACAAGCACTAAAAGACTGAACCTACAGGGCCTAAAAATTTTGCTTTTGACTCTTGGGACCTGGACTAATAAAACCCTACACTGCGCAGATCTGCATAAGCCATGGATTGGTCCAACAGGTAAGTCTGACATGAATATATTTACTATAGTGCAAAAACGTTAACTGAAGACCGGAATAACAAAATGAATGCAAAACTGAAAATTCTGACAACTCAGGGAACAAACTATGGAGCTGAGAAAAACTTCAGTTGTGTTAAGCTGTAATTCTGTCCAAAATCTCAATCAATCTGACTGTAGGCTGTAATTTTGTCCCAATCTCAATCAATGTGACTAAGTTATAATTTTGTTCAAAATCTCAATCTGACTGTAAGCTGTAATTCTGTCCAAAATCTCAATCAATCTGACTGTAAGCTGTAATTCTGTCCAAAATCTCAATCAATCTGACTGTAAGCTGTAATTCTGTCCAAAATCTCAATCAATCTGACTGTAAGCTGTAATTCTGTCCAAAAACTCAATCAATCTGACAAAGTTGTAATTCTGTCCAAAATCTCAATCAATCTGACTGTAAGCTGTAATTTTGTCCCAATCTCAATCAATGTGACTGTAAGTTATAATTCTGTTCAAAATCTCAATCAATCTGACTGTAAGCTGTAATTCTGTCCAAAATCTCAATCTGACTGTAAGCTGTAAAATTTTGTCCAAATCTCAATCAATCTTGTGCTGAATGTCACAAGTCAACTCAAAAATAAGATAAAGGTTTTCTATCTGTAATCACCCCATACAAGGTGGTGAAGAGACATTCAAGCCATTTCTTCTGATCTTCGCACAACTTGTCAAAGGCTTGAACAATCAGAGTCTTTGCTGATGGAAGGGGAGGTACTTTACTAGCAATAACCTTTATGGTGCAAGTAATATGCTTGTTTCATTTGCTATCTGTGGGACAAAATTGGATGTGCCTTCGAAAATGGTACTTTAACAGTTTGCTCACTCATTGTATGCTGTATATGCTGAAAAACACATAAGCGACCTCCTTGGATCATACTCAACCCATGGCCAGGTCTATCCAGTAATCCTGGAAAGTTCAAATACATTTATTTTTATCATAGTTTGTGTCCATGTTCCAACCTGGGATGTCTGAAGTTCTGCAGTACAAAACGTGATGAAGTGGAGAAATACCATTTGGTTGATTCTTGCCCACCCCCCACCCACCCCGGCCTGATAAATCTATACTTAAACTCAGCAATACTGTTGATATTTAGTTACAGCTATGGCTGAGAACAAACATCTGACTGATAAAGATCAAGCCCAGACTGGTGATCCGTATACTGCATGCTAAATTTTCCCATTTCCAGTAGCATTTTAGCCCACCAGTTTCTTACTATCAACAGATTTCTGCTTGCATCAGCACGCTTTTCCAGCTCTTTTTTGGAGATGTAGGGATTAAAAAGTACATTTCTTCAACATACAGGAACAAGCAAGAAATATTAGCGTTCCAGCAGACTAATGCTGTGAACATATGGCAGGTCCACAGATAAAAAAAAATATTCAGTTACAGACCTTGGACCACCATAATTTTCAGACCCTGCTCTCAGAATAAGCACTTCCCCACTCCATCCTTTTCAAACCCTGTGTAATGAAGAACTGATCATTCAAAGTTTAAGAATAGAAATCCTGATCTCACCTGTGTTTATGGATGAGGGCATTGAATGCTAAACCATCTCGCCAGCTGGTAGTGAAGTTGCGAACATTGACATTGGCATAGCCAGCTGTCTTCATCTGACACCATAGCAGAAGAGCATCCTTTGCAGATTTGGTCTCGCTGTTGTCAGCTTCCTCAATGGTAATGTCTTGAATCTAGATATGAACAAAAGTAGAATGAAGTTAACAAAGTGATTGCAAAAATAGCTTATAAAAATTCATACAAACTAAATCTAAAAATACCATTAAAATACAAGTACCATGATGGAGATTAGCCAATACTAGGAGTAAAGTATGACTGAAATTTTAGGGAGAAGTGACTTTCTCCTTCTGAAGAGAACAAGCAATAGTGAGAGCTGATCAGGAAGAAGTGGAAGCAAACCAGGAAACACAAATATATATCTATACATACATATTGGCCATATGATTTCAAAATAGCAGTCAATAAGATTTCTAGTTTCAAACCACCAGGCATAACATGTACGTGAGAGCACATGCACAGGTGTCTTCACACCATAATATTCATCCCAATTTCATTGCTGCCTGTGAAACATTACATTTACTATTCATCAATGACAAAACTGAAGCATTAAGGTCAATAAATGAATCGACTAGACCCTTCTTTCCAACTGAATTGACACTGCCAAAAACAAATATAGCACCACACATAAAATGTGGGTGCATCTATGTTTAGAAAGAAGGATTTTCTTAATATAACCACTCAATTTCAAGATTCGTTACAACAATCCATTTGAGAGGATTGCAAATTCATGGCTTTGATATCTGTCTACGTACTTGCAGTAACATTGTGTGTTGGTTAGATATTATTTGCTTCACTGCTTTTTCCTATTTTCATTATGACTGCAAACAACCCTGACCTTACAGCAATTCTCAAATTCCACAACAAAGTGTTGTCAACATACATGTCTGACCTATTTAACGATATTTTAGGCTAAATATCATCTATCAGATAATATTTAAACTTTTATTTCTTTAAATTGTACCAAGTTTTGTGTTGAGAATGGAAGTGGTAAACTGTCTGATCAATGCAGGTCTTGATTATTACTCAACATTACAATATGAACAAAATCGTGAAAAAAGCCATCAACAACTATTTTCAAGTCTGTTGTAATGCAACACAATCATTCTATGCAACACCAAGTCAGACAGTATTTATATCACTTCAAAATTTAAAAGATTAACAAAAGATCTTCAAGTTAAATGCCAGATGAAATAAGATTGTCTTGCATATCCAATGCAAGCGTGAAAGATTCTCAGGTCAAAAGATGAGCATGAAAAGACAAGCTGCACTAAATTTTATATCTGAGTTATCAAAGATGAAGTCATCGTTCTCTTGGTAAAACATTTCCCTGATATATATGCCCATTCTGGAAACTGTCAGCCATGGCATATCAACAACATCAAGAAGCTCCTAGCTAGAATGTGCACTGATAAGGAAAGTGGCATTATCTTATTCAAGCCAATGCTTACTATTTACAAACCCCGTATTACTATATCACACTTTACAAACCTCATATTACTACATCACACTTTACAAACCCCATATTACTATACCACACTTTACAAACCCCATATTATTAGATCACACTTTACAAACATCATATTACTATTTCACACTTTACAAACCTCATATTACTGTATCATACTTTACAAACCCCATATTACTATTATCACACTTTAAAAACCCCACATTACTATATCATACTTTACAAACCTCATATTACTATATCACACTTTACAAACCTCATATTACTATATCATACTTTACAAACCCCATATTACTATTATCACACTTTAAAAACCCCATATTACTATATCATACTTTAAAAACCCCATATTACTGTATCACACTTTACAAACCTCATATTACTGTATCATACTTTACAAACCCATTATTACTATTATCACACTTTAAAAACCCCATATATCATACTTTAAAAACCTCATATGATATCACACTTTACAAACCCCATATTACTATATCACACTTTACAAACCTCATATTACTGTATCACACTGTACAAACCCAGTATTACTGCATCACTTTACAAATTTCATATTACTATTATATCACTTTACAAACCCCATATTATTGTATCACACTTTACAAACCTCATATTACTACATCACACTGCACAAACCCCATATTATTGCATCACTTTACAAATTTCATATTACTATTATATCACTTTACAAACCCCATATTACTGTATCACACTTTACAAACCTTATATAACTATTATCACACTTTAAAAACCCCATATTACTATATCACACTTTACAAATCCGAATTACTATATCACACTTTACAAATCTGTATATCACACTTTACAAATCCGAATTACTATATCACACTTTACAAATCTGTATTTCTATATCACACTTTACAAATCCGTATTACTATATCACACTTTTCAAACCCCATATTACTTGTATCACGCTTTACAAGCCTCATATTACTTATATCATACTTTACATACCCCATATTACTATATCACACTTTACAAACCCCAAATTACTATATCACACTTTACAAACCATGTATTACATTATCACACTTTACAAACCCCATATTACTATATCACACTTTACAAACCTCATATTACTATATCACACTTCTGACATACCTGGAATCTAAGAATGATGGTCCAAATCAGACCAAGTGTGAGCCTGGCACTTCCATCAACAATGTCATGGGCACCCATGTTCTCAAACTTGACCTTCTGCTCATACAAGAAAGTCAGTGCCTTGTCCACGTTCTCCAGGCAGTGGATCCTCATCTTACCCTTTGTTGGTCTGGGCTACAAAAAAAAACAAACAAGGAAAGCAAAATTATGGTGGTCATCACACTGGAGGTCAGATATGCACCAATTTTTATTTAGGACCAACTAGACATTCCATGAAATCTTTTGGCAGAAACTCCATGTCAATATGACTATGTTCCAGAGAAAAAGCCATAAAAATATTTGCAAGTTGAAGTTGGCTGCCTTGCAATGTAATTTTGATATGGACGAATTATTCTTGTTGAGATATGCTGACAAGGCGATTTTCATATGTAAGTTAAATAGGGTCAAAGATGACAAAGGTGTAGCAAATGACTTCAAGTACAATGTCAATCAAGTATGAAAATTAGGTCACAGTTATGGTACAATTGATTTATTCTTGCCCAGATGCACAAATTCATGAGTGTAGGTGAAATAAGATCTAATATTTAGTGTGTAATTGACAAATGGCTGAAACAGAAGTCACTCAAGCATGAAAATCATGTCATAGTGACCAAATTTTGGTATGGCTGAATTACTCTTGTTGAGATCCATCCATATACCAATTAATACAAGGGTATGTGAAAGAAGGTCCAGGATACAGAGGGTGTAATAAACGTATGCCTCAAAATATACAAGTCACTCAAGCATGCGGATTATGTCACAGTTGCCTAGTTTTTTCATGGCTTTTTCTAGAGATGCATTCACATGCCAATTTTCATGAAGAAAAACCCTCAAATTCAGTTTAAGACTGGAATTCATGGTAACTTGCTGCAATGGAGGGTGGGGTCTGTGAACAGTGTCAGTTATGAACTTAACATATATAAGAGCAAAGCCACTATGTATAAAATGCTGGTTATCATAAAGCAATTGTTATAACTGCTGCATTCTAGGTGATCATTACCTTACCAAGTTTCATGAATGCAGTACAAACAGGATAGTGATAAAAATTGCGAGGCCTTAAATCATTACAACATACATAGCAGCTCAGTAGGACTCTGGAGCAGCAAGGGGTAAACTGAACCTAACCACAAGTAGTATTATTACCTTCATTTATGAGCATTTATCTTAAAATCCTGTTCCAATGCTGCTCATAGAATGTCATGGCATTTTAGCAAGTCTTCCGTTTATTTAAATCTAAAATCTGAGGAAAAATAATTGAGAGTCATTTGCAACATGGGAGCAGTATAACAAAGGTCAATGTCCTATGCAATCTTTTCAACATAAATTATCAAGGCTGAGACTGCTAGTGATTATACACACACACACACACACACACACACACACAGAAAGCAATAAAGTAACTTACTCTGCTGCTCATAAAACTGAAACAACTTTATTTATTTATTTATTTATTTATTCAGTCAGTTATTATGCCTCCAATAAGTTGGTCATGTCTATCCATCTTTCTACAGTTCTTAACTTTTGGGACTACAGTGTTCGGAAATAAAGTGTTTCACAAACATTTATAGGTTAGAAGTACACAGTTTACTTTTAGTCTTGTATGCAAAACCAAGTGAGATATGAAAATTTAGTATGCTTGTACATGCAGATGTATTTGCTATGTAAATAAAGATTATCATAGACTCCAACGACAGTGGGAGGTCACTTTAGCCTACAGCAGAACAGAGAAATATGAACGACCATTATGGAGGCTCAATACATTTTTATCATACTACCAAAGCAACGTACTGTAGTTTTAATAATAATAATAATAATAAGTAGTAGTAGTAGTAGTAGTAGTAGTAGTAGTAGTAGTAGTAGTAGCAACTCATAGCTGTGACTAATATTTTAATGTAATGTAAAATTTTTGAAGTATCTTCATTTATTAGACTAGATAGAAACATGTTTAAAGAATTTCATATTTGTTTACACTACTTCTTATTTATGTACATTTTTACAGAATTTAACAACTTTTGTAACTGACATTTTATCTTTGTGTACTTCAAGTTTACATTGATTTGAAATTGCTTATTTTCTTATGTGCTGATGTGCCCCCCCCATACATACATGCATACATACATACATTACATTACATACAACACAATAATGCACAATAAAGAGAACAATTTCTTTTCTATTCATCTTTGATGACTAAAACTAAAATTTGTTCTTGAATATTATTTTATACCGTTCTTCCAAATAGATAACATAATAAATAATCATAAGCCAGCTTTGATGTTTGGCAGAAAGTGATGTTTGGTGCAATCTACTCTTCTGCTGTATAAGGAATACATCTGGCATTTATGGTTGGTGTAACAGTCACTTTCAAAGCTGTTTATTTACAAAAAAATATACAATATATCTATTGATAATTTCTGAATGTGTTTCTCATTTGCTGAGGCTTTAACATATCTACTGCTTAAATAATCATCTTATTTCTGGAAAAGAACTACCTCACTGATTTAACACTTCACTGCAATTCCTACAAATACTGGAGGCAAGGATATAATATCCTGATGGCCTAGCCTGGCCTGGCATGATAAACAATGTTTAACAGGACCTTTGTTCAAATTACTGACAGGCATATTCAAAATTCAGTAAAACAGCAGATCTCTGCATTCAATGATGATGGAGCAACATCTTAAATACTTTAACTCCTTGAATATCTCTGTCCTACAGTCTCAAGAAATATTTCTACCAAAATGTTGCTTTCCACTACAATCACCCTTAGGATGATCCCTGGTAAATGACTTGTCTTACAATGGTGGTTAATGTGCAAACAAGAGTTGATTCTAAGGTTCTGAATAATTAAGAAAAATATTCCTTGAAATTGAAAATTGTGAAACAACTTGTTGATGGTAATAGGGATCAATTTGGGGCCTTGTAATATTAAGCACATTCACACTGCACTTACACACTAGATTAAAACTAAATAGGACAGAATGATGATACAGATAAGAGTAACACTCGACGTACCGTACATGTCAATATGCACATCTTCAGATGACTACCAAAATGTATACAGCTGAATGGCAATCCATTAAACAGGAGTCCTTCAAGAGGACTGATGCTGTACTGGGCAAAAAGAATTTCCTCAAATTAAAGATATGTCTATTTCTTCCCTTCAACTGTTGAATGTTGAAACCATCTCTGAGATTCTTCAGCAATAACAATATTTTCAAATCAGTTGCTGTGGTACACATATTTGATGTCAGCTGTGCACAATTTTCATTTAGGACAAAGCAGACATCACTGAAAACCTTTCAGTGAAAACCCTATATCATAATGATCATATATTTAGGGGGAGTGGTGAGAACAAGATTTTTAAGATTGTGGTCATGGCAACCATATTGTATTATATGACTCACACCATTTTCATGTAGGATTCTATGAAAATCCCATCATAATGATCGTCCATTCAGAAGGAGTGGTGACGACATGAATTTTAAAACAGTCATCATGGCAGCCATATTGGATGTACGACTGATGCATTTTCTTTCGGACCAACTAGGTATCATAAAAAAAGTCCATTGGTGAAAACCCCATGTTCATGTAGCCATCCATATTGAAAACAACTATATCCTCAAGATATGACTTACCATTCAGGAGTAGCAATAGCAAGATCTTCAAGATGGCTGTTGTTGTGGCCATAATGTACATCAGATCAGCAAGGCAATCCACAAAATTTGATCCTAGTATGTGATACAGAAGTAATGTTATTTTCAAACACCTTTGACCTCCTGACCCAACAATTGATAGGATTCTTCCTTACCCCAAGTGAAAGCTATCCACAAGGTTTAGTAACTGTACATGTTAGGGAACCACAATTATTGTGTGGAAGCACATTTTCTTCTTTTATTCCATATTCCCGACCTTCAACTTTTTGGCCTTGAAATCAACAGGGTACTTATCCCCAAGTACAAGCCATCCACAAAATTTGGAAACTGCAGTTGTTGGAGGGCTAGAATTACTGTACAGGTACCATTTTTCTACTTTCAGTTAGTGACCTTGGCATTTGACCTTCTGACACCTAAATCAATTGGGTTCTTCTTTACCCAAAGAGCAAGCCAGCTACAAAGTTTGATAACTGTAGATAGTAGAAAACCACAGTTACTGTGAAGAAACCATCTTTCTTATTCCAGTCGCAGTGATCTAAACTTTTGACCTTTTGACCTCAAAATCAAACTGATTCTTCCTTATCATAAGAGCAAGCAATCCACAAAGTTTGGTAACTGTACATGGTACACAAATCAAACAATTGTGCAGAAACAAAATTAGTAATGAATGAACAACACCAGAACACAAAAACCACTCCTCCTTATGTTGGGCACAAAACAAAAATGACCAGAGCATAATGATTTGTCAATAAGCACATCAGATGATGATCATAACATTTCTAAGTTTCATGGTGATCCACCAATATCTGTGAGACTAGTCATATTCACAGTATTCTGTCCTAAGTTCAGCTGCTACTCAAACATGTGTGTGATTTAGATTTTTAATGTAGCTTTAACAATTTTTCAGTCATATCGCTACGATGTTTGCAGTGTGACAGTTTATAGTGATGTCTACCACTGGGGCATCATGCTGCAGACATGTGGCATGATGTCCCACCCAGTCACATTATCCTGACACCAGGCCAACCAGTCCTAACATTAACCTCTTAATGCTGAAAGCCAAGCGAGGCAGCTGTCAGTACCATTTTTTAAGTCTTTGGTATGACTCGGCCGGGGTTCGAACCCGTGACCTCCCGCATCCGAAGAGGACGCTCTAATCACTAGGCCACCGGAGTCGTCGCTAGTCATACCTACTACAAAGCTAAAAATAAGAATTTAACAATTTGGGTGCACAATTCCCTGGTGTAAAAACTAAAAACTTTCCTTGAAAATTGAAGAACATTCTGTGAGAACCACAGTCTAAAGATTTCGGGTTGAAAAGGTCTAAGGTTAAGTCACAGGAACGGAAAGGACAATGGTTTGTGCACAATATCTTTATTCTAGGTGCAAAGTTTTCTTCGTTCCCAAAGTGCAATCCAGCAACAAAGTAGTTTCATTCAGGTCCGTGATGCTGAGGAAATGTTATTGTGATAAAACATTTTTCTTCAATCAGTTAGTGACTCTGCCCTCGGACAAGCCATCCACAAAGTTTATTCCAGATCTGTGATCTATTATTATGAAGAAGCCATTTTTCTTCTTAGTGGCCATAACCTTTGACCTTTTAACACCAAAACTGAAGTCTTTCTTTTGTCAAGAATAATTTACCTGCAAAGTCTGTCAAAGGTAGGTTCTGTAAAACTTGAGTCTTTGTGCAGAAATTGAGAAGTTAATGGACAGACAGACTGGGTCATAGCAAACCAAGCTATGTCAAAAGACAGCTTTGTAAAACCTGCAACACCAGTTGCACTAACAAGATTGTGTCGTACAGTGCATTAAGCTACAGACAAAAAAGGCAATACCTCTCATAACTAGTTTTTCTAATTAGATTATAATGCCAGGCAGAAAGATAAATAAATAGACAGATGAACAGACAAATGCCAAGATCGTATATACCCTAGCCTCATTCAGATATCAAGTGTACCACAACAAGATACTATCTTGTGAAATATATGTACACTTCCTTCAATAACAATAAATGACCTTGCAAGCAACTTGAACCAATTTCCATGATTTATCATATTACAATTGGAACTACTAAAAATAATAATTAACTTGACCTAAATCTTGATATGTAACTGCCTATACACCCAAAGTAATGCTGCAAACAATGGTTCCCAATAATGGGTGAAGAAAAGGTAACTGCTCCAAATACACTGGATCTAACAGGAACAAAACACAACTGAAAATATTATGTTACACATCAGGTACAACACTAAACTGTCAGAATCCACAATGAAGTTCTCTTACTCCAATTAGAAATGTCCGACTCGCTAGATTGTCAGACACACCAATCTTATTTTGATTACCCATAGTTTCTTCTACATGCACTGTACAACAAATTCTCATTAAAAAAATTCAAATCAATGGCAAAGGCAATGATGAAGGTGATCTTTTGAAAAGGACTATATATAATATATATAATGAGAATATATTGAAAACCACCACAAAAAGGTGGATAACTAATAATGCTGCAAGAGTCATGCTAAGGATGAAAACTGGAGCTGATGTGGTGCAAAATAACTGTGAACCATCGCCCTAGCTGGACCTCAACTCATTTCATATTATAGTGGGTATTTAGAGTTTTGCTTTCTTTTTCCAAAAGGGGTCAGATAAACAAGGCTATTTCATTCTTAAATAAACAAGAGGCCCTTGTGAACAGACAAAGCACAATGGTAGACATGCAGTGAATGATCTAAGAATAGAACATTTCTATTCGTTTGAAATCTGAGAGGGTATAAGGCAAATTGAAATATAATAGGTGGTAGTTGCGAGGGTGGATGCACATGATACTGACAACTGCTCTCAGTCAATCATGGACTCAGTTCTTCTATTTACACGCACAGATCAATAAATGTCGTACCAGCAATCCAATCAGTCCTTGCAGGTGAAAAGATATGACTGTGTCGATACACAACATTGGTGTAATGATTTTCACTAAATTTACCTTAAATTTCTTTCCTAATCCAGGTCTTACAACCTGTGATTGCAGCAATAGTTGCTCAAAACAGTCACTGGTTACTGTTTGTTATTGATTCTCAAAGGAAAACTCACCAGTCTCTCTCCTGACAAGACCTCCAGAAGTTTCATCAGCATCTTGCCGTCTCTCAGATCAATGTACAAATCGTTGATCCGACATCCTACACGGGCCAGGTGGGAATTCACCCATTTTGTGAATGTCTTCTTCTGAACAGATTCTCTTTCATCTGAAATACAGAAGAATGATAATGGTTCCATAATGGCTTCAATAACAATCACCTGTCCTCGACAGACACCTTTTGCCTCTGCCTTTTCTATTGCAAGCTAAAAAAAAAAAGACATTCATTTTGAACTGTCTTCAAGCCCAAGGATGTTATTTTACAATTACATCACAATAACTTCAATGACACCATAATAATTAGATGTGTCATAATAGGAATGTAAGCATCAGTTTTTGGCTACTTTCCATTAAAAGGCTGCATGAATAACATTAAGAATAAAAACAGAGGATATTTCACTGGTTGCTTAAATTTATAAGAACCTGTTTATGTATATTTAGACTGATGCTTGTCAGCCAAAACCATGCCAATTTGGGAAATACCACTACGATTAGACAAAAAATATGTTTCCTATTGTACTGATTTTGTTAGGCAGGTCGCTTTTTTAAAACATATTTTGTTTACGGGGGGGGGGAGGGGGTGATGCTAAGGTTAGCAATGAGAAACAGGGACAGTCAGCTGACTGAAAACAAAAATTTTGTTCTGCCTTATCGCCATGTCTTAAATACAGCTCTAGATTGGATAGAGATGAGGATGTTCCAATGCCTCTTGCATCCACCCATTATTTTGGTTTCTACACTGTTTTTTCTTCTTTTTTGTTAATATTACATCCCTTTGCAAGCAAACTTCACAAAACAAAAAAATTCACCCTTTAAATGGATTTTTACAGATGATTCAACCTTATATTGTACAACAAAATCATTACAAAACTGCACAAGTTATCACGTACAATGACACTGGCATACCACCCTAGGTCAATACGAAACCCAAAGTGGGCCTTCAGTTTGAACAATTTGAAAGATATTAATGCCAGGGTGCTTTGTGCTGAATTTATCAAATTACGTTGGATATTTGAGAAGTTATTTATAGGTTTTTCTAATTTTAGTAACGAGTCAGATTAAATGACAGATCTGCATCATTTGAACAAATCTGAAAGGCCTTGATGCCAAAAGCTTATTGTAAAATCAGGCAAATTGACTAATTGGCTTTTGAGAAGCTTTTGAAATAGCAATTGTGAATAGATGGGGTAGAAAATCCACTGGCCAAGTGTCTGGGACAACTAAAAATTAATCTTGGGCAAACATTTTTCCTGGTCTGAAAGTCTAGTCAGGCAACTAAAAACATTATTAAAAAAGTGATCATGCTAAAATTTTATATATTTTCCAGCAACAAACGTTATCATTGAATTGTCCCTCTGTGTCCCTACAGCAGGGTGGATGAATTATCTACATATAATTCTGTGTGAGTACTGCATGAATGATTTTTCTTGGAAGGCAACCACACTAATCATCACATTTGGCTACTCATGATCGGACTGGGTCCATATTATTAGCCCTTGGGGTTAACCGTTTAAAAGAATAAGGCTTGGGAATTGTCTTTTGTCAGCACACCAACATATGGTAATGGTATCATGAACTCTACATCGACAAACTTAATACTCATGATGAACTAAATTTACTGTTCCCAATTGATCTGTTGAAGAAATTGTCACTCGTAAGGTATGTGACATTTGCTCCTGTTGGTTAACATTAAATGCTGGGCTGTGGCTAAAAACAAAATTCCCAAGTGTTTACAGTTGCAACACATGATTAATAATAAGCTGGTTTATGATAACCTGAACAATAATGATGTACATCTCTGAAAAGCATAAAACCCAACAAGTTGTAGTCAGTGGCAGTCAACTTACACAAAGCTGAAGGAAAAGAAGACGGTGTCAAAAACGGAATTTGTTTAATTATCTTTCAATTAGCTGATCTTAAACAGAATAAGTTTATAAAGTTGTATGACTCTTCCATTAGCATGAATGATGGTGAATTACAAGTAATCTGTGCAATTAGGACAAACAAACTGTATATACCATAAAAGTTGCTGAATAATTTTCATTTTCACAGTTACAGCAATTTAAATAATTATCTGGGCAACCAAAAACATCTGCTGAAGCAACCAGATTTTCAAAGCTGGTTGCCCAGGGACAATCATGGGAACTTTATATATGCCTACCCCATAAAAGGCAAATTACATTCGATAGCAGAAATTGTGCTGGGTGGTTTAAGGGGAGACAATGCTTCTGCAAATCAACAAAGTCCACAACATTTTAGGATCAAAACTTTATTAACTCCCTCTGAGGGACTGATGCTCTACTGGGCTAAAAGAATTTCCAGGAACTCCCAATCAGACAGTTTCTTCCTTTCAACTGCTGAGTGTTGAAACCATTTCTAATATTCTTAAGTGACAAGATTTGAAACTTAGCAGTTGTGGTGCACATATTTAATGTCATCTTGGCTCCATTTACGTCTACATTTAGAAAAAGCAGACATTATGAGAAGTCTGCTGGTGAAAACACCATGTCATAATGATCATCAATTCATGGGGAGTAGTGACAATAAGATTTGTGAGAGGGTTCTTAGGGAAACCATACTGGATGTACAACTGGTACTATTTTCATTTGCGACCAACTAGATATCCTTAGAAGTCTCTTGGTGAAAACCCCATGTTGATATACTATTTATATGGGCGGAGTAGAGCTAAAAATATTTTCAAAATATGTCTTTCCATTCAGGAGTAGCAATAATAAGATTTTAATGTTGGTTGCTGTGGTGGCCCTTATTGGATGTCAGATTGGCACCATTTTAATTTAAGACCAAATGGACACCATAAAAAGTCTGCCACGTTTGCTAAGTCCCAGCTATAAAGTCATGTATAAGCAAAGCTATAACCTACTTGTCTTGAATAGTAACACGGTTTTGTGTGTTTAATCTCCAAACATTGCCATGTGGCGAGTGTTAAACTCTTACGCAAGGTTACCTGACCAGCCGGAGACCAGAATCTTGAATCGGCACAGGTGACTGATCACACACCTTAACACCTATGTGTTACAGCTTAGTTCTAAGATAAGAGGGAAGCTCGCGGGGTGAGCAGGACATGTTCTCATCCATCCCCATGGCCCACGTTGACAGACAGCAAGAGGGACATTGTCTGCTAAGTTTGATTGGATCGGTTCACAGAGATATTCAATCAAAATTGAGATAGAGGGTGTGATTACAATGCAGGCTGAATTATAACTTTCATAACTCGTAAGTGAAGATTTAGTATTTGCCTAGGAAGATTGCTGAGCAATAGGGCTACACCGAGGAAGCCACTCGTAATTTGGCAGTAAAACTTAGAGGCAGATTCTAAGGAAAGACAAAGCTTCAAAAAGGTCAGTAAGTTATTTGCTCGATTTTTGCAGAATATTATGGCATCATAACTGTAATTATTTGTAGTATGTATATTTAATTACTAGGATCGTTTAGTATGTAGAATTACCTTTGTAGTGTTTCATTTACATGCGTATTTGAGAAATGGGCCTGAGTATTACGTAGAGAATTATTAGATGCAAGGCAGAATTATGTAGATTGTTAGCTTGTGGTCAGAATTAATTTTGTAATTCGCTATTAGGTTACTTCGTAGTAAACCAGTGCATTTATTAATGCATTATGTTAGAATTTACGCATGCTTGAATTGTGAATTTGGAAAATGGCTGAAGTATGTAATATGTACTGATGTGACAGAATTTATTGATGTATGTATAAGAAGTAATTGATACCATGCTGTATTATGACGTTTGTTTTACCGTACAAGAATGTATGGGTATCTCGATGAGAATGAATGTGTGACTGAAGACATTTAATAGCCATTATCTGATGACAGGCTGCATGTAGTGTGAGATGAGAGGGCTAAGGAAAAATATTGTACCGTCCTTGTGTTTTCACAAGTTTAAAAGTTTTTTGGTGAAAACCCCATGACAACATGACTTTCTGTTTGAGTTGTGATAACAAGATTTTTGGGATGACTGCAACTGTGATAACATTGGATGTCAGATCAGCACCTTTTTTATTTAGGACCAACTAGACATCACAATAAGTCTTCAGTAAACACCCATGTTGAAATGACCCACTATGCAAGAGGAGTAGCAATAAAAAAAAATGCTGAATGTAAGATTGGTACCAACAAGGCATCATTAGAAGTCTTTCAGCAAAAATCCCATGTGATATGACCGTTCTTTCTGGAGTAGCACAAGATTCTTGAACACGCTGTTGTGGTGGCAATACTGGTACCATTTTCATTTATGACCAAACTAGTCATCACAATTCTTTCTAGTTAAAAAATCCCCCCAAAATATGATGATGATATGACCATCCATTTAGGAGGAGTAGCAGCAAGACGGCTGCCATGGCAGCAGTATTTATGTCCAAGCATCACCACTTTCATGGAGAACCAACTATATCATGAATGTGTATGTAAAGTTTCATTGCAATCCTCCAAGTAGTTTAGTCTTGTGCTAATGGGCAGATGGACAACAGATCATCTCATAAGCTCTTCTGGTCTGTGACCAGTAGAGATAACAAGAAAACCACCAATGTCAGTATGGCTATATGATTATTTTTTAAAATTGTGTCACATAACAATCTTTCTATACATTATGGTTTCTTTGAATCCCAGATTGGCACATCTAAATACCCACTTGTGTGATTCTACAAGCAATAGTATCTGAGAAATTTACCAACACTAAAAGGCTAAGAGAAAGAAACCAAGCTCAACCTGAAGTTAAGCACATATCAGCTGGCTGTAAAGGCAATGGCCCCTAAAAGGATAAGCCAAATGCAAAGGATATACCAAAGTCACTGGAATGTGAAATCTAGATCATTTGCCAAGTTTTCATTAATGATTTAATACTCCACATGAATCATCTGTGTGTGATTTGCATTTTTAACATAGCTTTAACAATTTAAGTTATAACGCTACTATGTCTGCAGTGTGGCAGTTGATAGTGATGTCTAGCACTGGGGCATCATGCCGCAGACATGTAGCATCATGTCCCACCCAGTCACATTATCCTGACACCAGACTGACCAGTCCTAACTCTAACCTCTTAATGCTGAGTGCCAAGCGAGGCAGTTGCTAGTAGCATTTTGATAGTCTTTGGTATGACTCCGCCGGGGTTTGAACCCATGACCTCCAGTATCTGAGACAGATGCTCTAACCACTTAGGCCACCACAGCGATATATAAAACATCTAAACACCAACTTTGGGGCTTTACAGGTAGCCAAGTCTGAGAAATGACTTAATGCAAACTGAATCCAGACTTATGTAAACTATCAATCCATAAGCCAGAATTGTTTTGCATAATCTAGTCAGAAACAAAAAAATGAGAAGTACAGTAAAATAAAACTTGAAAAGACCTCTATGACCAACCACCTGTCTTGAGAACATATTCTTAGTGCATCGATTAATCTCTGATACAGCATAATTACATCTTTTGTGACAACCTGTCTTGAGAAAACATTTTGTTGGCAGAAGAGAGTGGTCTCCCAAGACAGGTTTTACTGTACTAAATGATTCCTGTTTACCTCTGATAAATTATATATTCTCACAGAATAAAAAAATAAACTGAACATTTAGATTTTATAAGCCATTAATAACCCTCTACTGTATTGAATTTCCTTATCATACATACTTTGTTAAGTCTGGAGTGAATTTAGTTCCACCCACTCCCAATTTCTCAACTTCTTAGGCTAAATGAGATAACCTTGACCTTTGCCTAGGACACTGTACAAAATTTGTGCCTTCCCTTACCTGTTTATACAGTGTACCTTTTTGAAACAGAGCAATAAATCTCAACTACTTGGGTGACAAAGCAAACAATGAAAATGAAAGCGCCAAAACTGTGCCTTTGCAATTAGAGGGGTTGGGTGGAGGGGAAGATATTATATCAGCATATGATAAGCCCTGAAAAATAATTCATACGTCCTTTATTCCCATGCATTAAAGACATTGCAAACTACAAAAAATTGCACTAGAAACATTCTTCCGTTCAAATTTAAATAAGGACATCAAAAAGATGACAAATGAAATTAGAGAAATATGAACATATCAAATTACCTTTAGTTAAGCAGATGAAATTAAAAAAAAAAAACAAACTTTTAAATATTTTCCAGCCTGTAGTACCTGAAAGAGCCTTGATCTTTCCCTGAATAAATCTCTCCTGCACATCTGGAGATGCATAAATCATCGTATCTGCCACTGACATTTTGTGTGCACAACCTGTGTGATCGAACTACATACACCAGAGTTGCATCATATCTTCTCTATAAATGTACAAGGATGCAAAAACACTTAACTTGCTACGACATCCCAACATAAATGTCCAAGCAAGAGTAAAAACTCTCTTCTGAGGACGCATGTACAAAATGGAGTACATGAATCCTCTTCCGTCCTCTATAGGCTGTGCACTTCAGCCTATCGCTTATCACCCAAGATCACCATAAAGTTGACACAGATAAATTTTAAATTTAAACACAGTAGTCCAAGCAGACGACACAATTCCTGAACTGACGTGATTCCTCAATTTGCACAAATGATGTCTTCCCAGATATGAAGGTATTCAATGTCTTCCTACTCAAGCTGAGATGACAAACAAGTAGCATGTACTAATTACTACCAGAGTTTGAAAGTGGGCTCAGATTTTGTGAAGTCGACCTCACATAACTTCTCAATGAAGGTCAAAATCTTTTGAGAGCTCTTGGCCCCAACAGGTTACTCTTTTTACAGCAAAAGAACAAAACCTTCATGGTGAGTAGCTGATTTTCGTTATAATCCAGAGGCTTGACAGGTGTAATTTTCAAGCAGACGTAATATTGAAAGACATTAAAGTGGGGCATCATTTTTTGTCTGCTGAAAAGGTCTTTTTACAGGCATACCATAGATCATATAACCTCATGATATAATTACTTTATGTTTCTACAGGAGCTGCATATGAACCGAGTTTCTTGTCAGGAAAAGACCACAAATAGGAAGTGTTTCTCAAATGTGATGGTGGAGATTTCACAATTTTCTGCACAACCCAAGGACAGGTCAAAAACTTTCATATCCAAATGACTTTTGTCTTCTATGGAACAAAATGACGACTTTCCACGACATAAAGAATGATGGATTGAAGTCAAAATTTCTATTCCTCTGTGACAACAAGGGATATAACCTGGCAACATTCCTCCAGAAACACTTTGAAGAATTTCAATCACACAAAATTTTGAAACTTTGTGCAATGGATTAAAAATATGTTTACAAAAGGGTAGAAGTGATACCTAGTCGAAGTCTAATCAATTTCTGGGAACAGAACGGCAAGAGACAATATGGCAAGAAAAAGGATGCATTTATGAAAAGGATGATTTCAGATCGTATGCCTTCCCAATTACAATCTTCAAGCAATGTGAACCGTTCTAAAGGATATCTTTCATCTTATAGTCTCAGCTGCAACCCAAAGTAAGTTAACTTTTTTTTATAATTCATCTTATTTCTTTTAATTCCCATTCAAGCTATGTTACGAGTGGTAAATGTTAAATAGACTATCTATGCCACAAACGTTTTAAAAGTTTAATTTTCCTTCAAATATGAATATCTTCTGCGTTTTACCTACTCAAAGATGGAAGAAAAAAACCTAAAACTTTCCAACAATTAAAAAATTCTAACCACTTCAAACACTCATTTATTAACATACAGGGATCAATGGCAACTGCTAACACCTCAAAATAAATGTGGGCACATAGTTAAATATTGTGATCCAAAAAGTCCTAGGAGAATTGATAACTATCTGTGAATGCATTTAATACACATTATAGTTCCATCCTACAGTGATCTTACCAACAGCTGCACCATCATTACTTTCTATGCAACGTGTCAGAACCCTAAATGTAATTTATTGCACACTACCTTTACCTAACTATATCACCACTTACCATATATAATTGCTTATAAGTCGAGTCAAACTGCAAACAACAAAGACCCTGACCTGCCAAGGCATAATGAACCTGCAGATCAAGGTCTATGTTGTTTATTCTACTGTTTACTCCAAACAATCTGCACAGACCCAGATCTGCTGGCGCATTATGCAACGGCAGGTCAGGCCTGTGCAGTTTGCAGTTGGATGTGTCTTATAACCAAGTATAGACAGTAAACTGAATACCTGATGCTAGAACATACTGACATGGCGCAGTTTCACTTGATTTTTTTTCTTTTTACAAATCTATGTTCCTTTTCACATTAAGGGTAAAAAGTGACTTTAATTTTATATTAAACAACCCTTTATGCAGAGATTTCTAACCTTCTAACAGTATTGTTTTCTCACAATTGCCCTGTAACAAAACACGACCTCGCACAAACTGTAGCTTTTAACCCTATGTTCAGAAAGTTAGTGTATTTGAGTCAAGAACAGACCAAGTGTGTGGCACTGACCTGGAGTATCTGATGCAATAACACTGTGAATTTATCTTTGTGCTAATTATTTTTCCAGGTCTGCAAAATATTTGTTTTGTTTTGCTTAAACTTTTGGTAAAAATTTCTGATAGAAAATGACCTTTATAGCAAAAACTTTTTCTGTCACATATTCAAATCTGTCCACTGCAATGTCTATACATTTTGTCCGATATTTTGGGAATTATTAATATATTACTGAAAATAAAACAAATTTAATATTTTCAGGTGAATTTATGTTGGGTGTTAAGTTTTGCATTTTCAAGTAAATTTTCCTTTGGCATATGAAATAACAGCGATTTTCCTTCCTTCTGAACACTTATAATCATGACAAAAGTCAGTTATGCAAAATTCTATCCACAACCCTCAATCAAAATCAAGACAAAAGTCAGGTACACAATATAAATCAAATACACATAACTTGTGCTGAAAAATGGTGTTAAACCCTACAGCAACAACAAAAAATATACATAACAAAATGAAATACTAGTACTAAATGAAACAATCTATTTTACGTATTAATGACTTCAGCAGGCATTTTGAAAGTGGTTACATCATCACAGCACTATTAGCAAGATTGTCATTTTTACCCCAAAATCTATAGGTGTCTTTCTTATCTGAAATACTCCACAAACTTTGGTCATAGCTTGTTGCAAAGAACTTAAGTTATTTTGTGGAAACAGTTTTCCTTCCTGAATTCCCTCTGATGACAACTTTAGTCATTTTAACTTTAAAATCAATTGGGATCTCTCTTATTGCAAGTGCAAGCCATCTACAAAGTCAAGTCAAACATGTGGTACAAAATTTAGGTAGTTTTCCTTCATTCAGTTCCTGTGACCCTGACCTTTTGACTCGAACATGAACAGATGTTTTCCTTATCTCAGCTGCAAGTGGTCCACAATTTGGTCAATATTTATATTCATTTTTACTTTTTAATGGCACTTTTAGCACATTATTGGCAACATAATACAGAGGATGGGAGTCATAAATTTGCTAAGTGTATTCGTAAGTCAAAGTATTTTATATATCAAAAATGCATATACTGATACTCCCAATGAAACAGTCTTAATATTTCAACAAATACTGTATTGCGTGCCAGTCACACATTCCTGGAACTCTGTTGGTCACATAAATGTGACAATAAAGAGTTATTAACAGGTACAAATTACCCTTTTCATCCCATCCAAAGCACATGACATAGTACTATTCAACAGCAAATAGTTCTTATTTTTCTGTGCAAACAAATGGATCAGATTTTAACCTATCAACATAAGAGATTGCATGTCTTTTATAACAAAATAATATGAAGACATGGCTAATTTTGGCCCACTGTAGAACTGTAGTATTCAAATTTTGAATGTCGTAACACTTTTAAAATGCCTGTTTATTATTAATATGATTTAGATGCAAAAGGATATGAGGTCAAATTAAGGTGCAATTATACATTCATAAAAACAGAATTTTGTTTGCTTCAAAAGTAACATGGATTGCACAGTAATTATGACTAATTTTTGAAACTTAATTACTTGTGATTACCTTTTTTTAAAATTATGATTAATGGTTATAATTACTGCAGGTCTGCTAATTAAAGAACTGTCACACAAACAAAGGTTACGGTACATGTTCCTTCCAATTTCTGTAGAATAAGGTCATAAAAAAAATTCCTCCAGACTCCCAACAAAAAGGAAAATTAGCTGAAACATTACAGTACTGTACTGAAGTGTAAAGCCTGTGAATTCTTTGCAAGGTCACTATATTACACACTAATTGTTCATGTTGCAAAGAGAAGCTGTGTAAAGTACTAAACTGCCTGAGTATACAATTCAAGTGGGAGTATATCCATGAGTCAGAAAACTAGCTACAATTTAATTCTGCTCACTACAACTACAGAATATAATAAAGGTCATAGACACCACTAACATCTATGATTTCCAAACCCTGACCATGGTGTTTTGTAACTGCTGAAAGCATTAATAATGGTAATGGTACTGTTCTGTGTTGGAGTGCATCTCAGAGTATGGCTATCTCTTGGGATCGCATGTTTAGTATCACTGTGCTAGGAAGCCTTTCTCCAATCTAGTTAAAACACATATACCCACAAAGGTTGTTTTACAAAATTCTCCTGAATTTATTCACTTTACTCAAATTTATGATGCTGAAATATTATGATTTACTGACACTGGGAAACATTAGTATTATTAAATGTATACAAATTTACTGGTAAAGGTATCCTAAGAACCATGAGTCCCAAGTGGGCCTGATATTGTTCACATACTGACAAATGTAAGCATGCAAAAGGCAAATTCATACATGTAGCAAAATTGTGGAGTGGAAAGAAAAGTTTGGAGCACTAGTTACCACAATGTCTATCAGATGTAACAAAATAGGATTGCTTCCAAATTCATGCTAACAAAAACTGAATTGACTGGTTGTAATAAGATGTTGTAAAATTCTTCATTTCCCTTCATTTATGTGACACCACTGACAGAGTGGTCTAAGGTGCTCACCTACTCAGATCACTTCAGTCTATGTGAATTAAGTCTCAGCTTGACCAATTGGATATGTGAGAAAACTTGCCAGTACCTGCCTGTATGTCAGTAGTTTTAAACTGACCATAATTAGCTAACAGCATGCAAAGGTAGTCGTTGCTGAATCATACTTTTTAGTCTATGTCCAGTAGGTTCTAAAATAAACTGGGAGAAATAATAAACATCTAAATGAGCACGATCTCCAATACTGTTACCGATGAATGAAATGGAATGCAGTCTGGCCACCTAAAAAAAAATCCTGAATTTGAAAGTTCGTTTTTTTTGTTTTAAAATCTGTTTCATGGTCAAAGATTCTTTAGAGTTGGTGCCTTAAAAAATGGAGAATCCACATATTTGGGTTAATGATGGCAATTCAATCTGGAAGTGGTTCACGAAAAAAAGCATATTGGGATAATTTTTACTTATTAAAGGCCAATAATATAAAAAATTAGATCTAAAATAGTGTGACTAATAACATTTAATACATCAAATGCCATAAAATAATGAATATACCTGTGACAACATAAAAACAAGACAGCTGCTTTACAGCCCAAACAAATTTCCAGGAATTCAAGGTAAGACCATTTGTTTTTATTTTTAACTCCTCAGGGCCGAAACCATGACCAATATTTTTTTGAATTACCAAGAGTTTAAAAGTAGCCACTGTGGCAGCCATATCTGATATAAGATCATCAAAGATTTCACTTAGGAAGAACCTGGGATCAGCAGACATCTTGGTGAAATCCTCTTGCAAATATGATGCAAGAGGAGTAGCAATAATAAAGATTTTTAACATGGCTACTGTGGTGGCCATAGTGGATGTCAGATCAGCACCATTTTCATTTAACCCTTTACCTCTTAGTCTGTAGCTGTGGAGGCAGTTGAAATACATGTACCAAAGACACACAGTGCAGTATGCTATAAACAGACCACAGTTACCTATTCAACTCCATATGCATAGCTTGCCTGTTAAATTTACAGCAGTATATGTTATGTTCCACATCAATTTTAACCATTTTACCTTTTTCGTACACATCTATAATCTATAGAAAGGTTTAAGCATAAAATCTGATCTTCCTAACTGTATAATTATTTTTCACTTAAGAATTTTTTCAAATGCTTTAAAATCTCCAAAGAACTCATTCACCTTCACACCAATGAAGTAGTGGGACCAAAAACTGTAGCTGACATTTCCCAACCTCAAAATCTACTGTTCACTTGTTTATGTAACTCTACGAAAACAGCTCAAAATGGCTGTTGTTTACATAGGCATGCAAACACACATCCATGCAAATCAAGTAGAGGCATCCACTAGCACTTCCATGAGAATGGGATAGAGGCATCTAGTGGGGCTTAAATGAGGTAATGGGTTAAAACAAATAAAAATCACAAGTTTTTTGGTGAAAAAGGGGTTTCCTGGCATCTGAATGGTCCAAGACACTTGCCTTTACAGATCATTATCATTATCGCCTAAGTCCAAATGGGTTTTAAGTCTCGGCACAACTAATATGGGTATGTGACAAAGCTTGCCAGTACCTTCCCACGGGGGGCCCCAAGTGGCCGAGTGGTCTAAAGCGCTATCCGTTACGGATCACTGCCATCTCACCTCTGTCTGCGTGGGTTCGAGTCTCGGATTCGGCCTATGTGGGTATGTGAGAAAGCTTGCCAGTAGCTTCTCGAGGGTCGGTGGTTCTTTCCGGGGTTTTTCCGGGTTCTTCTCCACCATTAATACTGGCCGCCATGTATAGCCTATCGTGTGCTGAAAAATGGCGTTAAACCCTACAACAACAACAACAACAAAACCTTCCCATGGGTCTGTGATTTTGTCCAGGTTTATCCTCCAACAAATGTACTGGATACCATAAATATCCTGTGAGGTGCTGAAAAATGGCATCAAAAACAGAAACGCAAAAACCTGTTCGATAAAAGCACAGACCTACCAACCCTGACGAGTCCGTCTCAGCAGGGCAGTTGATTTTTTTCCGTACGTTTGACCAGTTTTCAGTAAGATGTAACAAAATATCATAAACTGCTCTTTTAAAGCTGGAAAACGTAATTACAAGTTCGGTATTCTGAACATGCAGCGACGATAAACATTATGTTTAACTGAAAAGTTTGTAAAGTACGCATAGACTTTATTTACCACTAGTACAGTTGCACAAATTTTAGTTCCGAACCCTATGCAGCTCAATGGCTTGTTGCTGTCTCTTAATTCTTAGAAATTCTTTTTCCATTTCACATGACGATGGCAATCATATTTCCCGCCATGAGTCGTACTCAAACTGGTACGTGATGTCCAATAAACGTAATTGTGTCCCTTCCAACTATTATTCACAAGAATCTGAATATTCCTTTTTATTTTTCTGTGCTGCTCATTAACACTTTTCAAGATGCTTATATTCCCTTTCGTCTTAAACATGCATTGCTTGCTGGATGCCATTTTAAAAAATTCTATGATCAACAGTTTGATCATGCAGATGCTTTGCATGAACAAATAGGTGCAGTTTAAAGCGTCTGAGGTGCTGCTGTAAAGTTAGTCTGGTTCCCTGACCAATTCACTAATTCTAATATGAAACCCGGATCCAAATCAAACACAGATGAACAAATTTTCCACATTTTTCGGCAATGATTATTTTTCCGTAGTTTTTGCTTTTATGCCGCAAGTCCGTATTTTAAGGGTCATTTTCGTAAGACTAACGGCAAAATCGTAAGGGTTGGCAGGTCTGAAAGCAGTGTCAGTATGACCATCCATCTAGCAGGAAAATCAAAAACTAGATTTTCAAAATAGCCATAATAATGTTAGATTGGCACCATGCTACTATACAACCAAGCAGACATCACTGAGTAATAGTAGTGATAACAAGATTTTCAAGACAGCTGCCATAGATCTACTGCATATCAGATATGCACCACTTTCAAACAGATCCAACTACAAATCACATGAATTTTTGGGGGATAAATCTCATGTCGATATGGCTATCCAAACAGGAGGAGTAGCAATAAAAAGACTTTTAAGACAGCTGCCATGACAGTCATACTGGATGCCTGATTTGCATTTTTCCCACTTGGGTCTAACTGGATATCACACACAGTCTTTTGTGGAAAACCATCTAGGAGTAATGATAACATTTTGAAGATGGCAACTGTGGTAGTCATTTTGGCAGTCCGGTCATCACCATTTCATTTAGAACCAGATAGATACCATAAGTCTTTCAATGAAAACCCCATGTTGATATGACTTTCTGTTCAGAAGGAGTAGCAATAACACTATTTTCAAGAAGGCTGCTTTTGTGGCCATACTGGACTTAACAATGGAACCATTTTCATTCAGACCAACTAGCCATCGTAAGAAGTCTTTTGGTGTACACTCTATGTCAATAAGACTTTCTATTCAGGAAGAGTTGCAATAACAAGATTCTCAAGATGGTTGCCATGTGGCCATAGTGAATGTCAGATCAGCATACATCCCTTGTTTTAATATGAAAACTGCTATTTCGGCCTTCATAACTGTCATACAAACAGATGCAAGATTACCCAATTATTATGCAAGGATCTTGTTCGTTATTAAATCCTTTCAAGACCTTGATGATGTAACCCTGTGTTTCAAATAATCAGAATCAAATCAGAAATATGGCTGCCAGCGTGGTAACAAGCTCAACCAATCAGATGAAAGATCACTTAACTTGTGTATGTGGATATCACTCAATATGAAACTCATCCAAGATCATAATGGAATAAAAATATATTCCAAATCTGATAAAAATCAGATAAAAATGGAGCCTGCATAGTGGTAACAAACGCAGCCAACCAGATTCATGATCACCTCATTAGTATTCATGGATTGCACGATACTGAACTTGTTTGAGATCATAATGATACAAGCATATATTTGAAGTCTGATCAAAACTGAATCAGAAATATGGTCTCTTAAGCAGTGCAAAGGATAACCAATCAGATGCAAGATCACCCCATTAATATGCATGATGCTCACTCATTACTGAACTCAGTCAAGATTCTGATGATAGTAACTCACATTCCCAGTTTGATTCACTTCACACCGATCTGGTGGCCTAAGTGGTTAGAGGTCTGCCCTCCAATGTGGGAGGTTGCAGGTTCAAACCCTGGCAGATATCATAAAAAAGACTTATAAAAAATGGTACTAGCAGCTTCCTCGCTAGGTGCTCAGCATTAAGATGTTAGTTTTAGCACTGGTCAGCCTGGTGTCAGGATAATGTGACTGGGTGGGACATGATGCTACATGTCTGCGGCATGATACCCCAGTCCTAGACATCACTGTAAACTGTCATACTGCAGACATCCTAGCGATATAACTGAAAAATTGTTAAAGCTATGTTAAAATTCCAACTCAAACACACACTTTGACTTCAGATCAGATATATGGACTCCAGAGTGGTATCAAGCAATTGTTGATGGACAGATGAAAGATAAACAGTACACAATGGAGGCAGGGCCGTACAATAAGCTCATCTGACCTTTTATTGAACATATTCCAGCAGGAATAGGTTTGTTTGTTTTGATGTCTTTACAGCACAGCAACACCAGTAACTTAATGCTGAGACTACTGGAGTAAAAGTGCCTTGCGCAAGGACACGACAGAGTAACCGACCCAGGCTGATCAACGGTAGGATTCAAATCCACACCCTTTCAGTCACAAGTCAAGCAGACTAAACACCAAGCCCCATTGGCTCCTGTTTCTATTTGTCACCACTAACAATATGCAAAAGTTGGCATGGGGCCTGTTCTCCAAGCCCACGAGTAAGCAGAAACAGAAACAAATACTCCTGAAATCTTTCAATATCTTTTTTACTATTTGTCTATTTTGTTATAGTGCTGATCAGTTCCTATTCATAATTGTCAGAATACATTTTACTGCAGGGCAAAAACCCGTTTTTCACTTACTGCAGCTTCATATATGACAGTCCGGGATTAAATCAATCAGGATAAGAAAATCCACCAGAATGACCCAAAAATTGTAACTTCAAAAAATTACTCAGATGCAGACCCATTTTTTGTCCAAGAAAAATTATCATTTAACATATGAATTCTTCCTTGCAAATTCAACAGTCTCAATAAAATTATTTGAGGTCCATTAGAAACGAATATCGTCATATTATGCCATGGGCTGAAATGTAAACTAGGTCAAACATTGTGCTGATGAAGTACCGTAAGCAAAATACATGGCAATTTCAACACGTTAAATGAGCCAATCAATAGGTTTATATGTGACATACCTACATCTCAAGCACACAGCTATAACAGAAGTCCCATAATTCATAGCAAACACAACTGTCCCATGCAGTCTGATTTTGTGTGCAGCATGTTTATGACAGCTTCAATTGATTCAGGAAAGAATTCTTTCATACTCATCATAATCATGAATCTAATTCATTTTCTTCTCACAATCTGATGGCTATAACTATCAAAATGTCATGTACAAACCTGCAAGTGCTTTAATTCTGGATCTTTCGAACAGCTTCGAAGAATTATTTCCTGCATCAAAGTCCTCATCTATTTGTCCCGGCTCCCAGCGGACACCGTTATTGTTCATAGTCTCAATCTCAGTCATGGTGGCTGCTGGATGCCACTACGACCCTGCAATGAAACGACAATTCAATTACCGTTTCTTTTCATCTGTCAAGAACTAATACTGCATGATGCAGGTAACACAGTACATGAAAACAACAAACAACCCGAGTTCCATTCCAGCAGTTTAAATTTAAATTCTCCTCTACAAAAACGAACCTTTCCACTTTCGTCCTTACTGACACACAGAAAGCTGCCTGTTAGATACCTGTGTAAAGTAACTCAACCTTAGCAAATTTCAGTTCCCCAGAATATGATCAAGCAATGAATAAAAGATTGGCAGGAAATTCTGAATGCTGAAATAATTTCTGATGTGCTCAACTGACTTTGAATATGCATAAATACCAAAAATGTTTCTACATCGTTAATTTCAAACAAAACCATACCACAATATGAATTATAAAATAAACTATAAAGACAAAATGAACATCAGAAACATAACTTCTGAAGCTCTGAAGGTCCCCCACCCTCCTTCTCCTGTAAATGAGCATGATCTATGTATCAACCTGAGGTATCAATTAGAAGGTCACAAACGTCTACCTGCACAAGGTCAACAATATAATCAAATCCACACCTGTCACATAGGAAAGTTTGCTCTTGACAGAAAGCCCTGTTTACAGGTAAGATAGGCAACCCAGACACTGGGAAGGTTTTTAAACTGCTAGTCTAGCTGCTTTTTTATGCAGGTTATGTCATGCAGTAAAGACTCAAGTTTTGATCAGAGTGATGAATCTACTTCTCTAATAGTGTAGCTTCTACATGTAGTTTATTTGATGAACTATTGATAACATACTAGAAGATCCCAATTAATGATCCCAATTAATTGCTGTAACTCTAAAATATATATTCTGAAGAATAAGAGGTAGAGTATAAAAAACAATGTTTATTCATACCATTCTGAAAATATGATTCATCAAACTAAACTCTGGAGAACGATTATTGCTTTCTAAGAGCGTGTAGATGGCATTTTTAATACTCTGTACACACAGATATACCTAATTTGCCACAAGGCTGTTTATACACCCAGGTGTGGTCATATTTATATACTTTGAGGGGCAAACTGGTACTGTATATGTTATACCACTCTGTGTTATCATCATATGGTGCCTTTAATCAACCCATTTTACTCATGCAGGCTACACTCATTGATGCTGCTGAGTCTCAATGAATCACCTGAAAGAGTCATGTATACATATTTACTATGTACATCTCGCCTGAACAAGTCATGTATATGTATTTACTATGTACATCCTGCAGAAAAACAGATATGTGATTGCTACAACATAGTAGCATAAACTGGATTTACCAGATCCCAAGAATCCAACAAGAGTACTTTGAACAGCACATTATATGTCCATCCCACCCCCACCCCACTGCACCCATTTAATAGCCCTCTGTGCAGGAATAGGGCATGTTTGACAATGTAGATTACTGAACAATGGATCTTAACAACCTGAACCTTTGTTTTTGGTTTCTGACTTAACCATATTTTCTAAATCCCTTAAACTATAGGTTGCTTAAGTATCCCAAGTACAAGCCATAAACATTTTGGACCAGGAACCTACTCAAAATAAACGTTATTCTGCATTTACAATTTTTCTAAGCAACAATAACCTTGATATTTGACTGTCTGACCCTAACATTAACAGACCTCATTCACAACTTAAGTGCAAACACTAAACAAACTCTGGTCAAGGTTCAAGGTCTAGATTTAAGGTTATTATGCAAAACCATTTTTTTTCCAGTTACTGTGACCCCGACCTTCAAACTTTTATCCCAAAATCATGATAGACTTCTTCCTTAATGTAAGTACAAGCCAGCCACATAGTTTACTCCAGGAATGTCATGTATAACTCATTATGATGGAAACATTTTTCTTCTTTGTCCGTGACCATGACCTCTGGCCCCCAAAAGGATGGAGTTCTTACTTATCCCAAGTGCAAGCAATCCACAAAGTTTGGTACTTGTAAATAGTGGAGAACTCAAATTATTGTGCAGAAACCATCTTTCTACCTCAGTTACAGTGACCCAGACATCTGACCTTTTGACCTTGTAATCAATAAGGCTTTTCCTTATTCCATGTGCAAGCTATCCAAAAGATTTGGTGAAGGTAAATGCTGTAGAAATGATGTCATTGTGCATAATATTAAAGGTTAACTGACCGGTGCACAGACAAATGGAGTCCAGGAATAATATACCTTGCAAAATGGTTGACATAAAAACAATTTTATATACCAAGTTAGGTTCATCTCATGACAGATGTCTATGTTAGCAATCAATATCAAGATATCAACTCTTGTTGTGATCAAAACTAAGATAATAATCATGGTGGTCATTTATTTAAGAATAAATTAAGGCAGTCATTCTTCTAATTCATTTCAATGTGCAAATTTTCAATATTGCAGAAATTTGATACCTGCTCAGACCAGGCTAGGTCAGCTGCTTCTGTGTGTCCTGGGGAAAAGCACTCAACTCCCACTGACTTGACATCATATAGCCAAATAAAGTGCTGAAAGTGCTGTCAAAAACCAACCAACCAATCAATGAACCAACCATCCAAGCAACCATAATTAGTGGTCCTAAGGAAAATAATCTATACTGTGGTTCATTTCTTTCCAAAATATCTCAGTTTAAAGACTAGAGCAAGGGCTTTTCCATCTGGGATTTTCCATCAAAGAGGTTATATTTTGTTACTGTTAGTACATTTCCTAAAACTAAACAACTTTCCATGCTTTATTTTCACTGAAAGGTGTACCAATTTTACTGGAAAATAGTGATTCAAATACAATCCCTTAAAATGCTATTGAATCCACCTCTGATGGGTTATAGGTTTCCATAAAAAAATTCAAGTTGCATAAAATCCATATTTCCCCCATATACATAATCTAAATCATATGTACCTGTTTGAAATATCTGTGCACAAACATGACTTGTTGCTACCTGAACAAATCATTTACATGAATATGTAACTGTGTGTGTGTTGTGTGTGTGTGTGTGTGTGTCTGTGCGATTTAGATTTTTAACGTAGCTTTAATAATTTTTCAGTCATATCGCTACGATGTCTGCAGTGTGACAGTTTATAGTGATGTCTAGCACTGGGGCATCATGTCGCAGACATGTAGCATCATGTCCCACCCAGTCACATTATCCTGACACCAGGCCGACCAGTCCTAACACTAACCTCTTAATGCTGAGCGCCATGCGAGGTAGCTGTTAGTACCATTTTTTAAAGTCTTTGGTATGACTCAGCCGGGGTTCGAACCCATGACCTCCTGCAAATATGTAACTAGTGGAAGTGTTCGAACAATAATGATCTGGCAGTGGAACTTCCTTCTACTAACCATCACAAAGAGGGTCCATGAAGCACAATATATGGCATTTTAAAGATCAACCCTGGATACAATGGCCAGCAGTCTTGGCTTACATATACATTTACAAAATGACCAATGGTACCAAATAAAATGGGGGGGGGAGAATAAGAATTTTTGAAGCATTATATAGTGGATCCAATGAAAGACTCTAGTGAATGTAGAGATGAAGGGTGTACATGTAAATCATGTCATGCTTATATCTTTGCCATCAATAGTATTAGTTATAGGTATATGTTAGGATCAGACTGACACGCTAGATACATTATCACATCTAATGCCAATGGCATGAGTTTGGGTCATGTCAATGTGCAGGCTTTATCTCCACTTACACAAAATATGCTCTACATGTATCACTGGACATGCACACCTCTACCAGGGCTTTCCATTAACGTTGGAGGGTGAGTTGCCAGAGTAGGTGGGTGGGTTGGGACCTTCCCCAACATGGATACAGGTTTTGTTTTAAAGTAGCCAGGTGTAAAGTAAAAGTAACTAGGTAAATCACCCAGCTCCCAGCTGATAAGGAAGACCCTGCTTTATAAATAATACTTGCGCTGTGATTCACAAAAAAGAAGCATTAAGTTACTGACTGTTGAGTCCTCCACCTCTCCATCCAGAAATGGCATTACCTTGCATTTCACAATACACTAAACATTCTTCATATTAAGAATTTACCCATAAACATCTCAGCAAGTCGAATCAATATAATCTATTCCAGGAACATATTGACACAACTTTCCCAGGTGAATAAACATGTACATTTCTACCTATAAACTTGTTATCATATACTGACATGCAAGTCAGTCCAACAGCAAACAACACAGATCATGATCTGCTGTTGCATAATGTGCCAGCAGATCAGGCTTTGTTGTTTGTTTTACTGACTACTCCTAACAAACTATAAAGACTCTGATATGCCAGCTCATTATGCAATGGCAGATTTAGGTCTTCACAGTTTGCAGTTTTACTCGACTTATAAGTACCAATGGTACTTGTACACTAATATCAATAATATTCACTGAGGTGTGGGCTCAAGACACTTCATTGAATTCCATATACCTGTTATAATCCTCTGTACAACAGGAGAGTACAGTCGAGAAAAAGTCAGAGTACAGAAACATCTCAGAATTATCCAGTTAATTTAAAGTCTTTTCGTGCAATATGGGGTGGGGGGAAGAACAGATTGTGTCTGATATTGTCTAACCAATCTAGATATCAGCAATTTTTACAGCCACCAGTTCACTTAATGTAACGATTGCATTTATGATCTATCACTGTTGAATTACTAAATATGCCTTGAAATGTAAATATCAGACCTCAAGCATAACGAGAAAAATCTGAATTCCAAGTTAAAAGAAAGATCACTACATTCCTGGACTATAAAGCACCTCAGTCCTAAACATAACACATGTATGATCATAGATCATAATATAGTAATTGAATTCTGTTTCATGTGCTGTACCTCAGTACAAGGCAAAAAAAAATTATTTCCTACTACACTGGTTTTAAAATTAGAGTAGGCAGCTTGTTTTTTTTAATACATATATATTTAATGTGATTTTTGTATTTTTTAACATGGGGGAAAAAAGTGCTAGGATCAGCAGTAAGAAACAGGGAACAGTCGGCTGACCAGAAACACAGATTGTTTTGTTTGGCCTAATCTATTTATAAAAAAAAAAATGACCATAGACAAGCACAACAAAAAAATAATGGCATGCAGCATGGATTTCTTATCATAGCAACCTTTAAGTTCAAAAACATTTCAAATACCAAACACACTAAATATCTCAAATCTGAAATACAGCGGACAGCAGTTATCTGAGACAAAGCCTTAATACAAACACAAGCACAAGTACTGGAAACCCTAATGAAACAAACTTTAAAATTCAGAATCAAAGTTGGGAAAAAAAGATCACTCCTATAAATAAAAATTTCTTTTGTAGATTTTGACCATGAATACTTATAATTCACTTATCTCTATGGAAGACCATTTTCTAGTGTTTTGTTGGTACCTCCAACCATGAATTTTAAATTCAACAAGGCGTTTAGTCCTTAATGACAAAAAATGCTTCAGGCTCATTAACACACTGAAGTTCCGACAAAGAGGTCCATAGTTATAAAAAGCACGATTTGTGCCCAGAGAACAAAATGAAGATGTTGGATGTCTGGTTGATGTGTGTTTAGCAGCACATAAACACTATAACAGCTACATCAGCTAAAAGTATTTTGCAATGCAATGGCATGCCACAGCAGCCAACCTGATCTAGACTGTACAGGATTTGAGCCTCCACCCCTAATGGTCCCATATTCATTAAACTCAACTTGTGTGCATACTGAAACTTAAATTTTGATTCCTAACAATAAATAATGTAATGAAATATAAAATATTTAAAAGTAGTAAAATCATATATATATATATATATATATATATATATAAAATTTTGAAACAATTTAGGACTTCTGACAAAGGTAATTTTGAGATGAAGTGACCACTCAAATTGAAATGTCCATGAATACAGGGCCTGGGCCTGAATCTAGTGCAAAAACCACTGGGTCACTGTGTGGCCCTTCACAAAAATAAATGAAACCAGTGTTCTACAAAATCTGTAAATACATTCTCAATACATGCAGCATACCTGAAGGAATTAAAACCCTGATATATGTATCCTTGTCAGCATTTATCATCTCTTCAACAGGGCCTTGTATGTCTTGATAATTAACTTTAACCTCCCAATTTCAAAGCTAATAAATTCCATCCAAGCTGGGGTCTTCCTAATCAAGTACCCTGTAAACTCCACTCTGTCATTCCAATTCTAATACAGAACATCTCTATGTGAACTAAACATCAGACTATTAATGCTGGCAAATGTTCAGACCTGGAACTGCAGTTAGCTATGTCTGTAAATTGGACAATGTCTGGGAGGAGAATGCTGTTGTGCAACTGAATGAACTGCTCCATTTGATCAAGCTAGAATCAACTTGTCTTACAGACCTTGCACCAGGGTGCCTCCCTAACATTAATTTGGCATGCCACTTGGCCTGTAACCATCACTGATATGCTGCAGCCTGTTACTGATAAAATCAGTATCTAGGTTACTATGGTAACTGTCTATAAAAGACTGGTTCACATATTTTCCTGATAAATTATTCCTTGACTGTCAAATCAAATACAAAAGTTCAAAGTACATATAACAGTAGAGTGGTTATGTTAATGATATAGTAGTTTGTAAAGGGCATCTGCCTGGGTTGGCTGGGATTAATTTGCAATAAAAGCATTAAAAAAATGGGCTGGCATCAATTTGCACTAAATGTGTAACCTATACAATTAAAATGAATTTATTTTATATGGGTCCCTTGTAAGTTGTTCAATGAGCAATATTATCAAGAGCTACTGGGCCCATCACATCTTTGTGGGGTGGTGGTGGCCCCTTAAAGTTTCCAATGACCATGGGTGCGCTGACCCACTGTTTGTCTTAATTTTACACTGCTTTATATAGGAAAGTCGGCCATTCACCCAATGGTGCTACTGATATTCCCAAAATAACAGTAGTGGCAGTATTAGCAGTATCAGTCATTGCAATGTGTTCATCTTCCATGCAAAGAGTAAATACAGTTTAAGAAAGTCGTACTGGCACAGTCATTTCGGCATTGGACTCAACTCTCTGTATGTGGGTTTCAGATTCCACTATCAGATCTAAGGCTGACATTTACATGTGTACCGTATTTTATGTCATTTTTCGTACACGAAAAAATAATTATTAATTTCAGTGTACGAAAAGTTATATGTAAAATAAATAATTATCATTTGGTGGTGCTGACCGTGTACGAAAAATAAAGGATCGTACCAAAACAAGTTCTACAGTAAACACGCTACTCGACAACCTAACGGTACAAATGTACAAAGTAAATGTATATTTTCTGTCTCATAAATCAAATGTACTGTTGTTATTAGTGAACGAGAGAGAGAGAGAGAGAGAGAGAATTATGTCTCAGTGTGCAAGCTCGTCTGCATTTAGAACATATGTAGCTGTTATGTTGTGTAATATTGGCAAAATGATCAAGATGGTTTGAACATGTATAAGTTATGGGTATCATTTATTGGTAAATTGTACGCAACGATATGACGCCACATCGTCAAGAAATTAAGTGCAAGTTGTATTTTTACCGCAACAATAATCTCATTATCAAATTGCAATAAAAAATAAAGAACTTGAAATCAACGTTTAAGTTAATGCGCGTGAGTGCGCACACGCATGCGCACGTTTGTGTGTGTGAGAGCACGTGTGCCAGAGAGATCAATCAAAATTTTTTCAGTGTACAAGACCATATTTATTCAGGATAGTTTTATCTGTAGCTTTTGCAAAGAGAAAAAAAGACTATTTTCAGTTACCTGACAAGTGGGATAATCCTCATATATTACGACCCTATTATATTCCATTAGGAATAAACACCGCTAAATCAACAGTTCATTCTTGTTTTAATTACGATGTACATTGTCACAACAACCACATGGCTACACAGAGTTTTTATTACAAGGTAATTAAACATGCTTAGCGCTTTGGTTATTCTAGTTGAAACCAGATTGAGGGCAAGAATCAACTGAAGAGGTCAAATCAGTGAGGCTGCCAGTAGGGAAATGAGGCTCGCTTTAGGGAAATGAAAGTCTGTCAATGTGCTATTGAAGCTGTTGTCCATACAGCAGATGTTATAAGGACAAGCAATCATACGCATTACTTGTTATTCGAACACGCCAATAAAGATAATAGTGGGGATATATCATAGAATAGATTTGCAATAAAATGTTAATTATATCCAAGTCAAAACAGAACAAGCACTTAAAAGATAGTATATGTATATATACGAATCGATTTAACGGAGTCCGTGACTTTCAAATTTACGATGGAAAATGACAAGGTTTTATATTTTATGTTTGTATGACTAATGAAACAATAAGACTAGTTGACCAATGGTCTGTGGTCTTCACTTTAGCATGTACTGAGATGTAATTTTGTTGGATTAGACAACATCAAAGGGCTTACGAACTCGTTTTAAAGTGCACGTGGTGTTTTGTTACGGTGACGGACTTGATAAGGAGAACTAATTAACAATAATATTTAAAGATATGGTCTGTAAAGTCCTTTGTTCTTTTGTTAATAAACACCAGTAGATATTGTAATGACAATAAGAGTTTATGCACATGGGCGCCCGCAGGATCTTTTGCAAAAAGGGGGGGGAGGGGTCAGTCAGTCACGGCCGGGAGAGTAGTATAGTAAGCAGTCTGAAACTAAAGCTAATATTTACTAAGCGTTTTGAACAGAATCTTATGACATATTTTCAGCTTCATTTGCATGATTAAACTTGTCGGAATATATACTGCACTATGATTTCCAGGGGGGGTCACGTGACCCCCCTTGACCTATGCTGCGGGCGCCCATGCTTATACATCAATCATTATATTTTCTCACCAACAATTAATCATTAATTTTTGTAAAACAAAGTGGGAATATGGTATTTTGGATCTTTCTTGCAAACGTAAATCTTCTTAGTGGAAATTTTATGTCCGATAATTTAATGAATTTTTCAAATAATACAAAGTGATATATACGAAATATTATGATACATTTAAATAATTATTATTTTGATAACTGGACTGTGTACGAAAAATTAAAGGGTACGAAAAAATATATAAAATACGATAAATGGTTTAATTTAGTTTTCTGGCTGTGAACATTTACAAAAGTGGTAAACATGTAAATGAACAACTACATGGCTGTCAGTGATGAAGGAATTACCTGTTAAAACTGAAAGACATTTCTATGCTCAATATGGCTGTTTAGTAAGATTTTGCATTTGGGATGATTTTCAAATCAAACATGACATCACATGGACAAGGCTAAAAAAAAAAAAAAAAAAATGTAAAAAATAACACAACAAATCAATACTGCAATATACACAAGAAAAAATTGCAAATAAGTTGATTCACTGATTTTGCCAAAAATTTATGGGCTAAAGCTACATTTACCTTTGTTCATTAACATATTTTTAAAAGAAAAACACCATTTCAAATTTGTAAACCAGGTGTTTTTGGTTCTTAGCATCCAGTTGTCTTATTGAGCATCCAGTTGCATTATGGATTTTTTTTCCATGAAGGTGTTATATAGGAGTGTGAAACAACAAAAATGTTTCATCAAAATTTTCAAATACATGTAACAAAGATATTTCTTACAAAACTGAATTTGTCATAATAAGTAAAAGACAAAGCATATGAAACAACTGCATGTGGAGAAAGGTATGGAATACATATTGTCAACTGTTTACATATAAATAGCACAAGCCTAAGGTACAGGAAAAGTATGGGTTTTTAATCTGTTTAGTTAAACAGCATCATTTCAATTAACGTATACCATGTACTGGTTTAGAAATTTTGGTAAACAATGCCGCCTTAATCAGATCTGACTGGTTATTGTGGCGTGCCCAAGGGCAAGGTACTTTGCTCCTATTGCCCCAGCACAATATAATATCTAAACCCAACCTTATGCTGCAAAACACCAAAACCATTCAAAAAATACACCTTTTAAGTATGAAGGCTACATTCACTGTAAACTGAAGATATTGCATAAATTTAACTTCACTAAAAAAGTTTGATCTATATTCATCCATTTCAGATTTCAATGTTGGCTGCATTTTTTCAACTGTCACAAAACAATAGAAAAACATGTCATGAAAGTATAAACTATAAAAATCTGTAACAGATAAGAATTATCTACTTGTACCTAAAAATGCGCCATTTGCAGTTCCAGATTTGTTATTACTTCAGTTTTAGTATCATCCTTCTACGCTTCATTCCCCTTCAGGATTTTGGATGCACAGTAAGTCAGATGCACCTTTCCCCCGATTTAAGAGGCGACTAAGATGGGAAGGACCTGCAGTGGATTAATGGTCAGTGTACTGGAATTGTGACCAAAAATGCCCAAGTTCAAATCCAAGCGTTGGATCAGCCCAAGGTGGCTTCCATGGTGCCTCTTTGGGCAACTGCCTCTGCACGAAACCACAAAGTTACAATGCTATGCAGTAAATTGCTCAACCAGACCCTCTATAATTTGCTAGTTTTCTCTCAAACTATTTATTAAAAAACAAACGACTCTGAAAGTTTTCTTTCACTCTATTACAAACAATTAAATCCTTTCATTTAAAATCAGGTATGTACTACAGTATTTCACCCAACAACATTTCATTCAGCCACTCTGCCACTGATTAAAAATTTATTAAAAACCTGCAACATAAAAAATATTAATTAAATGATGTGCATTTCTGGAGAACTCTTCCCCCACCCCCTATTTTATTTGATTAGGCCCCAAAAATATTTGTTGGCAGGTACTATAAAGGTTAGCTGTCGTTGCAAGTGTCTTGCTTTTTAATTTGGGCTACACAGATTTTGTTCTGCTCATCTGATATGTGCGGTACCACTGCCACACAACATAGTGAAAACATGAGGTAAGGATCTGATGTAATGCCTACTGTACAGACCCTGGGGCGATCCTTGAATTATAAGGTTTTGATATGTCCAGGAGATAAACTTTTACATCTCTTTTGTCTTGTGCATTATGGCTTTTAAAATAATGACCAAATAAATAGAATTAAAATCCAATGTCCACCATCAACAATAGGAATTAATGGTATATAAAAAAACAATCTTGTGCTCATTCACATTGACAGTGATATTATTTTGCACAAAACCAGGAACACCCACATTATTTTTATTGGCCTGGTCATCACAATAGCAAACATAACACTATAACTCTACTCATCGATTCACTGCTGCGGAACAATCAACAGACTAAATGAGGCATTTTTGACTTACTCAACTTGAATTTCATGATGACATTCACTGATCAACAGGTCAAGACTTCTGGCTATGATTCAAGTTTCTTTTGGGTCAACCCAATGTACTGGCATAGAGGAGTTACTATAAACAATATTTCCCAAACTAAGAATTTCATTTTTGTCATCTAAATCATCTGTACACCCTACAGGTAGCCTGGCTACATGGGGCCTTTACAATAAATTTTTATTTACAGGCCACTACTTTTCCACTTGAAATGTCCAACTTCTTGCCTAACACAGACCCCTACAGTTACCACTTTGCTACATGTCTTTAATAAAATATGGCATACATGTTACACCTTGTCAGCTACATGTAACACTGCTTTTATAGTACAGTATGGCCAATATTTGTACCTACTTACGTAAGTATGGAATAAGCCCAACTTAAAAAAAATGCAATATTAATAACATTTAACATGTAGCAAAATTATCATCTTTACATTTTTCTATAAAACCAGCATAAAATATTTAATAATATAACTGACATTTTCTTACTTATTACAAAACTACTGTACAACTTTCCCCAAAAATCCACTATGATAGCACTTGGCAGCTTACTTAATGTGTTGTTTCTTCTCCAAGGCAATTTCTGTTTGAGCTGCCAAGTGGTCATTTTGAGCTCATCTTTGTTCATGTGTATGACACACATACCTTATCTTGGATCTCTGGTTTTACACCTGGTTTGGACCACAAATATTTCACCATTATCCATCATGACTTTCCTCTTGGATAACTTCTATGTATTAGCATGTATTAGAGTTGTATGGAATATCAACTCAAAAATGGCCATTTGATGCCAATTAACAGTAACATTCTAAGAGGGTTAATATAAAGAACAACACAAAAACTTTAGGGAGATAAAGCCAATAAAATAAACATTAGAATGCAACGCAACAAGTACAAGTTAGAAGGTAAAGATGTTACAATTCTGTAAAATGTACTGTATATTCGTGAAAACCAATCCCAAATTGGCTTGAACAAAATTTTTTTAAAAAAGAGTCCCTCATAGAGACTAATGCTCAAGTAATTTCTAGAATGTCAAGATCATTTCTTCCTTTTAACTGTCGAGTGTCTAAACAATCACTGATATTCTTCAACAAAAACAAGATTTTCTTATCAGCTGCTGTCATGCACATACTGATCTCAACTTGGCATCATTTTCATTGAGGACAAAGAAGACATCATTTAAAGTCTTTCTGATGAAACCCCATGTCATAATCATCATCCATTCAGGGCGAGTCATGAAAACAAGATATTGATGAGAGTCATCATGGTTACCATGTTGCATGTACGACTGATACCATTTTCACTTTGGCCTACTAAGGTATCATGAAAAAGCCTATCGCAAAAACACGATAACATAGCCATTAATTTGGACAGGAATAGAGGTAACAAAATTTCCAAGATATGACTTTTCATTCAGGAGTAGCAATAACAAGATTTTCAAAATAGCTGATGTGGTGGCCATACTGGATGTCAGATTGGCACCATTTTCATTTAAGATCAACTGGACATCATAAGACTTCTGGTGAAAACATCATGTCAATATTTTCTGTTCAAGTCAAGATAAGATATTTAAGATGGCTGCCATGGTGGGCCATATTGGATGTCTGATTGGCATCATTTATATTTAGGACCTGCTAGATATTGCAAGAAGTCTTTCAGTCTTTTTTTTAACCCCATCTTGATAATACCATCTATTAGAAGGAAAAGTGATAAAAAGATTTTCAAGAAGGCTGCCATACTGGACATCAGATAAGCACCATTTTTTAACACCATCTAGAATGGTAGCCATACTGGACTTCAGATTGGCAACAAACATGACAACATACAACAGATCATCCCAAAAGCCCTTTGGTCTATGAATAGTAGAGTTAATAAACTAGAACTGTTCACTCTTTGGGTATTACTAAGCACTAAGAATTCCGATGTTATTTCATTTCAGTTCTTAATAAATGGATAGTCCCAACCTGAATTTCCATTGTTGTTTTGAGCACAAGCTAGGGACTCTCCTTCTGCAGAAGAACAAAAACCTTGTATTTTTATTTTTTACATAAAAGTAACTAAATAAATATTCAAACTATGGCAGAATTTTTCATACATAGAGAAGCATTAATTTAAGTAGGTCTTTATTGTAGTTTGGTATTCAACAGCACTCAACTGGCTATATCATACTGAGGAAATGGAACACAAGTGCCTTTCCCAATGACAAGTCAAGGCAGCCAACCATGGTGGCCTGGGCAGGGATCAAACCCATGACCACTGAATTACAAGTCTGAAACTCTACCAACTAGTTATGGATCACTAATTTTTGTGAATTTTCTGGATTTTTTTTGCAAAATGAAGTCCTTAAAAATTTATGAATTCACTCCGCCATACATGCCTGCATAAAGTCAGATTCAACAATGGGCACCAAGATGTGTCACAAAATCTGACAGTAGATCTGGGTCTCTTCAGTTTGATAAAATTCGTCCTTAGAGCCAACAATACTGATGCTTATTTGCTGACACATTATGCAATGGCAGCTCTGGGTCTGTATCATTTGCAACTGGACCAGACTTGTACAGGAGTTCATACAGTAGTTGTAGATTACCATATCAAAGGGTTTCCAAAATCAAACCAGAGAGGCATGAAATAAACATGCATGTACTTTCACTTTACAATGGCCTTCAAAAACCACAAGTTTGCAAAATCCCAAGCCTTTCTATGGATGAAACCACATTCCTTATTTTGTTTGTATTTTTAATGAATGCTAAAGCATGGTGTGAATCAGTGCTTACAAAATAGTGTATACTGCTGTCAGACACAACCTGGAAAGCATCCAAAACAAGAGTGTCCTGTGTAATATTTGACTAGGGAATGTATGGGGACATGTATCTGTGAAAGCATGCATGTGGATTTCATGTATTAAAATGCTTCAATTTCAATTCTGCAGAGATATCATGTCATTAATCTGAAAGAGGCATTCCAATTGAAAACCTGAGAATAGCTATACCACACGCTACCATATCTACACCACAAGCTGCCATGTCATTTGTTCCAAAACCAAAATCAATTATGGAAAGAAAATCCAGAAAACAAGGCTCCTTAATGGGTGCTTGAGTTGTACCCCCAACTCAGGAATCTAGCAATCTCACATAAAGTATCACAAAGAAATAAGAGTACATGTGAAATCCAATTTGTATGCTGCAACATGTAAAGATATTTTTAGCTTTATCATGTATCAAAGCTAGAACATAAACAATTTATATTCAAAATTTATTATCATTATTATTATTACTAATTTTATTTTATTAGAAGCTTACATACTCAAGGCCTGAAAATTGCAGTGATCCAAGGCCTGTGACAGACTCTTCAGCTGTGAACCAGTCATATGTAAGCAGCACTAGTCCATCAAAGCTTTACTATCATTTTTTGTTAAATTGAAATCAATATGCTTTTTAAGCCTTAAAACATCTAAAAAGAGCCATTAAAGTCCACTGACACAAGTGGAAGTTGATTGCTAGTGAGCGATTGGTTTTGTACAATTTGTCTGGAAATCGGTAAATTGTCACCAATCTAACCTTGATCATTGTCAATCAAATGCTTGTCAATTCTCAACCACTGCAAAAACTAAGCATCAATAGTATCGGACTACCATATGTTCCACTCTAGATTCTACGACGTTTGTTTAAGTATGGTGGAAGGTAATATCAACCACGGGGAATTATTCTGCCACAAGACATCAGGGCTTTATATGTTCCATGGCCAAAAAGGATGGAAATTAGTATAAACATTAACGTTATTGGTCTTCCCAGGATCAGTGGGAAAAGGCATGGCCATGGGTTCATTATACTGAGAAGAGTTCATTTATATTTTGTCAGCATATATGGCATACCCAGTGTCAGCCAATCTTTCAAGTGCCTTATTCAAGGTACATCCAACTGAATAACTGATAAACTGATAGCAAATGAACAAGCAAAGAGCATATTACTTGCATCAGTCTGAGTGTTGATGGTAAACAAACATAACCCATCTCAATCAGCAAGTCCCTGATTCCCTGAACCTTTGCAAAGCTGAGTGTATACTGGAGTTATCCACCATGTCAGAGGGACCAGAACTAGTTGATTTCTGTCCTGATCAAACCACAGCATATGGAAAGTTTTTTTTTCCTGAGAAACCATGGCATCTGACACCCTACCGTACACAGAGGACCAAGACATTTGACACATACTGTATACTCTGAGGGCCAAGGCATTTGACATATACTGTACACTCTGAGGGCCAAGGCATTTGACATATACTGTACACTCTGAGGGCCAAGGCATTTGACATATACTGTATAGTCTGAGGGCCAAGGCATTTGACACATACTGTACACTCTGAGGGCCAAGGCATTTGACACATACTGTATAGTCTGAGGGCCAAGACATTTGACACATACTGTACACTCTGAGGGCCAAGGCATTTGACACATACTGTACACTCTGAGGGCCAAGGCATTTGACATATACTGTACACTCTGAGGGCCAAGGCATTTGACACATACTGCATACCCTGAGGGCCAAGGCATTTGAAATGTAATGTACACTCTGTGGGCCAAGGCATCTGACACATACTTTGGGAACATCCAGACTTGAAGTTTTAGTTAACTTCAGCACTGACACTCAAAGAGAATCCAACAACAGAAGAAATGATCATGTGATTTGAAAATATAAAAATACTATGGTTAGTAAAATATTTCTATGATTTCAATAAGCAAGAATAAGTAGTTGTCTGAATTTTGAGTTTGCATTAATTTTGTTATTTGTCCTGTCTTTAATTATGGTAATGCACTGCAGTAATATTTGCATGTCAGTCTTTTGGGTTAGACGGGACTATGGCTAATGTGGACAGAGGCAATTTAGGGTCCTACTGGTCCTGGACCAATGAGACAAAAGTGAAATTTTCAGGCCCTGATACTGAACAATACATGCACTCTGAGCACTTCCTGTACATCTGCATCATGTAAGGCTAGACAAATGTCAAGTTTTCAAAGAATCGATTGTGAAACTGCACAGAGGTTGTGAAAAAGGGAATATGATACAATTGGTAGCTGGGTGGTTATTAGTCCGAGCTTCCTCGGACCCTTGCCACCCCATTTTTGATATATTTAGTCATTCATGTTGGGGTGTAGGGTCAGAGTCCATTCCTTATCAAACAGTTGGAATTCGCTGACACCATCTGGTGTCGGCATAGGGTAGCCGCTTACAAGACGGCCTAGCAAACTTTGACGACCTTTCCTCGAGATATACCTGCATGAAATCGATAGGAATATGATTTATTTTCTCAGAAATAGCAAGTATAGCATTCGTTATATCTTTAATCCACTGAGAGACGAGATGCAACTATAGCGTTGATGAAATTTGACCTGGAACTCGCCATTTGCATTCCGAGTCACATGACTACACAAATCTCGCGACCTACATGTCAACAACTTCAGAGTTCAAATAGTCATGTGATACCAACAATTAACCATTTCTAATGTTGCTGTAGGAAAACAAATCGAATATATAAATGAAAGTCATGTAATATTTATAGAAAAATTAAAGAACATAAACTTCTAAAAATGTTTATTCTGGAAACAATGACCAGAAATCTGTAAATGTTGCAGCAACTTGGAAAAAAACAGATTCAACAAGAGGAGAGCACAGGTCAACGCGGTAGTCATGTGATACCAACAAAATACATCGCTGATAATTGCTTAGTACTTGACGAATCTGGTTTTCTCCATCTTACTGCGATACCGACAGGTTTCTAGTCGTTGTTCTCAGAATAAATGTGTTGAGAATTAAGTGTGCATTATATTTATGCACAAGTACTACATAATTTTTAATTAATATTTTCAAATTCAATGTACAACAACTTTCAAAATGGTTTACTGTTGATATCACGGGACTTACTGAATGTCTGATGTCACTGACATGTAGGTTGCGAGATTTGTGTAGTCATATGACTCGGAATGCAAATGGCGAGTTCCAGGTCAAATTTCATCAACGCTATAGTTGCATCGCGTTTCTCAGCAGATTAAAGACATAATGAATGCCACACTTTTCAATAGGGAATAGACTCTGACCCTACACCCCAACATGAATGTCCAAATATCAAAAATGGGGTGGCAAGGGTCAGAGGAAACTCAGACTAGGTGGTTATCTTTTCTTTTTTTTTTAAATTACTGCATATCATGTTTAAATGTTTTATATTTTAAAGAATATGGCCTTTTCAGCATGCTAGCAACAAGTTTCACGAAAAACAATCCTTCAATATTATAGCAATTTTATGCAAAAATATATTTTTGCACGGTTCTTATATACTCCCTATAAGATACAACTGCAAACAACATGTTCTTGTTATAGGGTTTAACGCCATTTTTCAGCACAAGATAGGCTATACATGGCCGCCAGTATAAATGGTGGAGGAAGAAACAGGGAAAACCCCAGAAAGAACCATTGACCCATGAGAAACTACTGGCAAGCTTTCTCATGTACCCACATTGGCAGAGCCTGAGGCAAACAACCTATACCAAGATCTGTTATCCCATAATGACCTCAGTACACTGTAAATAACAATATATTTCATAAAATTCTGATCAGTGAAAATGTCACTAATGCCTACCAGTGACAACACTTTAAGATATAAATGGTAATGACACAAGTTCTGTCATGTGAAAATTTGTGGTTTAGTTCTATATTTTGATTCAGTTTTAGTTTCTGTTATAACCTAACAGTTTTGATCTTGGATTTATGTATGTATTTGTTGCATTACTGCAATAAATTAAAAACAGACCTATTTTGATATATCACATTATTTTTTTGGTATCAAATCAATCAAGGGAATCGAATAAATAAAAAAACTTAAAAGACATGCAAATCCTATCCTACCTGTGCAAGAGCTTGCAGTCAAGGTTGTGCTACAGGTAAACTCATTTCAACTGACCACTTGAACACTGTTATACATAAGATTTTGTATGTGACAATTAATCTACCTTAAATTATCCTAGTCATTCACAACTATGATCAAATATTGCAAGGATAGGAGTGACAAGAAAATTCAGAGCTTTTGTTTGATAGATATGGTACATTACAGAGAAGTTCCAAAGTTTGCCGTGAACTAAAAACTACCAAGTTGGCATTCAGAGATTTTCTCAAGGATGTGTTTAAAGTTCCACTATTATTTGCAACAAAATCACTGCATCAATATTTCATTAATAAAACAATTTTTAAAAATTTGCACAAAACAAAAATTTTATGTTTGAACAAAAGTAATCTTATTTTGTTGTGCAAAAAGCTGTGATGTAATACACTATGTTCTGCAGGTACACAATGAGACACACATGTAATATGATGTGTTAAAACCTCTTGTTCTTTGCAAGCTTTAAAATATTGGTCATCTTGAAAATTAAGGTAATTTATACCAAAAAGCAAACAATTACATTAGTAAAAGCTGTTTATTGACAACTACTCACAATGCAATTATAAGATGAGTATACAGCCATTAAATAGCACTGTTAGCCTCCTTCCTATGTCTTTTCGACATTTAGCCAGGATGGCACCCCATCTCTATTTTTCGGAAGTCCCTTAGTAACTCGTGCCCTCACTTAGCGTGTGGTCTATGTTTTTTACCCTATTTTGTAAAAGCTACTGAGAGAGAAAGAGGTGCACTTATAAGTTACTGCATTTGTATGGGAAAATATGAACAAGCTTTACTGAGCAATACTGTGCAACATTAGGAGTACATTATCAACTTAGAAAAAAACAAGTTCATATTTTCCCATACAAATTTAGTAACATTATTATTATATATTCATTTTGCTTTTCTACCTATGTCTGAATAATAAAATGATTCTACCTATGTCTGAATAATAAAAAGAACAAACTACAAGAAACAAAGTAATTTAATGCATGCTGGATTCTAAATTAAATACACAAATATAGGTTTAAATTAACAGTATTAATGCACACATAGCACCACCAATCAACCTTTGAACTTGGTTGCACACCAAGTCATTCATCTAAAAAATAAATCTTGTTTTGGTCGACTTTAAATTGATAGTGGAGTCATATTGTGAATGAATTTGTACTGAAACAACTTTTTCAGTTGGTCCGGAATGGAAGGATTTTGTTTTTCTCTCAATCCAACTAAATTCTACTATTCTCGTTGCAATGGGCTGGATTTATTAGCTGGGTCAATTCAGTACAATGTGTACAGGTGACTCAAGAGACAGTCCTCAATGCAGCTGCGCTTGTGTTTCTATTCTGTCATTGATTGTTTGGAAACAATGTGGGGGAAAAATGTGAATTCTTTTAACCGAAATTCTCAAAAAACAAAGGATTAAATATTGTATGCAGGAATATCATTCGTTTTATTTTGAGTGAGTGCAAGAAGAAGAAATGTAGTAGAAATTAAAATACTATTTCAAATTGTACGTTTTTTTTGAACCTATGCAATTCTGATTGACAGAAACAAGAACAAAAGTACATTTTGAGGATATTCAGGAGGAAAAAGGTAAGTATATTTATTGCCATTGTTATTACCAGCTAAAGATACTTGCATATTCTTTCTTTGAGGGACCCCAGCTATTTACATGACATTTATGACTTGTATTGCATCTATAAATTGAAACATCATATCAAAAAGGTTAAACAGGGGCAACTGCAAAACAACTGCCGTGTGACAGCCCATTTTGCCAGTGGAACTAAGGCTTTCATCATCTTGGCTTAATGGTTCTGAGGCTCTTGGTTTTTTACCAAAAGCTACCTTATTCAGTTGCATTCTTTTTTTTTTGGGGTGTTTATACTGACTTGTAAAATGGAACTTCTCTGAGGGAGACAGGATAGCCTTTAGCCTTAATATGCCTTCCAATACTATTTTTTACAGACCCTAGAGAGCATGGGTCATAGTTTGAGCCATCTGATTTGTGAATAGTTATGAACATGTCTCCTAAATAACTGCTTAAATGATTAAAGTGGTATTTTCAATACTGGGTCTCACGCTTGTTGTGGAGATAACAGATATTACATTCATTTGTTTGCTTTGTTGAAAGTTTCTTTTGTGGCTCAGTGAACTTGTCCACATCATCGACTTCATCATTTCTATTTTCACATGGACCAAACTGCACAGACAAATCAAATAAATCAAATGCTCCAGCGTATGGAAAAATATTGCAAGATTCTGACAATGTAAAGTTAATGCAGAAAAAAAATGTAGACATCATTTGCTAGAATATACTGTATCAAACTTAAGAGGTGATGTTCATGTTATATGTTTCTAAATTTCTAAAGACATCAATTTTCAAAAGGTAGGAAGCATCATTTGCAGTTTTTAAGTGTTCTTTCAAAAATATCACTGTACAAGCTGTTGAAAATCACTCAACAACCCAATCACTGTTCCCCTAATGGTTAATTACTATTAAAATACAACATAAAAGACAATAATCAATCAAAATTTTCAACTGCATTTATTTTACTTTCATGTACTGTATCAGTGAACTGAGGGCCTGCTAGATGGGTAAACACAGCTGAAAATCAGCCTCTGTATATATACATGGTACACAGTTTACATGCAGTGCCACAAGCATCTTGTACTGGAATGGATGCCAGATGGGAATTGTTACAGGCACAATTTATTCCAGCAGTCTTGCCATATATACATGTATGAAAAGATCATACTGACCAAAGGAGAGGTGGACTGATTTGGGTTTCCATTTTTTTTTAATTGCACAGCAGCTTTTACATGTTGTAGTGTGCTAAGGCAAGTAACATGCCTTACCCAAGGACACACCCTAGTTGCCAATCCTGGCTGATCAATAGTGGAAATAAAATATGCAGCCTTCTTGCCAGGAGTCGAACACTTTTTAGTCACCGGAGTCATATGGTGCCAGCACGAGTGAAGTCGCCATTATCTACTACAGTAAAACCTGTTATGAGAGACCGCCCCTTCTGCCAACAAAAAGCGGTCTCTCAAGACAGGTGGTCTCTCATAGCAGGTTTGTACAAAAATACCAGTTTCCAAGGTCCAGTTTCAGAACAATTTCAAGAAAAATAACCACAATCACTGTACATATATTCTATTCTTTATTAATAGTTGTTTTTAAAATATTGTATGCATTCATCTAAAAACAAAATTATATTGTAATCAAGATATACTTCTATCATTAAACATGAAATCACATTTACATTTGAAGATCACATATTTTAGCATATGAAATCGTTTCTGAATTACTCGTTTTCCTTTATAACAACCTAAATTTGTTTTACCGATGTTTAAACCGCTTTTTTGCGAGTGGTCTGCACTTTTTCACTTCCTTCAGTTACAATAATTATTTTCTCCAGCCTTAAAATTTGTCTCTTTTTAGTTGGAGGTTCGTCCATTGTTATTAAAATTCTAGGTGTTAAAATTATTAGTGCTCAGTTGTAACATCGAACGTAAAGACGGTGGCTGTGGGAAAATATGAAAAATCTATACATGTGCATTGCATATCTAACAATTAATGAAATAAAGAGAAACAATTATCTCATCCAGAAACAGGACCATTTACTCAGTGACAAAAGTCAACGGCTTCATTCAAAGATAACATACAGGGATTAACTCTATAAGCAAAGTGTGTAGCCCAGTCACACCAACTTGAATAGACGACAGCTTTGTGATTGGGATGTCATCACTTAACATGGGGGGGGGGGAACAAACATCACAAGTCTTGAGCACTATCAATCGAATCCCGCAAATGATTCTCTCTTGCTGGTTTAATAGACAATGACCTTATTCACCCTCGGCAATACCAATTAACACGAGACAAACAAAATACGCTACCACTACATCAACTTTGATACTTCAACGGCATTTCATGACATGTACATTAGCCTGGTTTACGGACTGTAGCATCTATCACCGGTAGCAACAATCCTTTTTTAAATATTCTTTTGATATTTGTTTTTGATCAAAACAATCAATACTAATCAAGCAGTCATTGTAATAATTGATTACATGAAGGTCACTGGTGTCTGTTAGTTCTCGCGATACAGTCGTCATAGGGATGCCAGGTCCTACAAAGGCCGGGAAGCAGGTTAATTACGGGAATAATTAGTCTGGTTCCCTGCTTTCTGATTTCCTCACCCCTATACGAATAACGGAGAACAACACAAGGAGCACACGAAGCAGGGAACCAGACTAGGAAATAATCTCCATATACTTTAGTCTGGTTTACGACAGGAACTATAAAACACTACAAGCCTAGCAACAAAAAGAATCAGAGATCGGTAGCCAGCCTATTTTTTTATTATTTTTTTAATATTTGGAACGCTATGAGCGGTCGTTCTTACAGGGATTAAACAAAGGTTGGTGGAGTTTATCCTCGTTTTCTGCAATGCGGTCGTTCATAGCAGTGTCAAACTCCACATTTTGCCAAGATATCGCGGTCGCTGGTCGCGTTCAGCAGGTGGTCCCTCATAGCAGAGCGTTTATATAATAAAATCGATCCGTGCATTACAATTGTGGTCATACATGACAGGTGGTTGCTCATAGCAGAGGTCGCTCAAGACAGTTTTTACTGTACTACAGTTTACATCCTGCTTGGCCAAGCCACCAGTGCTACTACAATACTTGGTACTGAGAAAGTTGAAATAATATATATGAAACATTCTTGAAAACAATGCATTTGCTTATCATGTGGGTCAAGGTCAATATGACCTTGTTTTGCTCATAAAAATCAGAATAACAACAAAGTACGTACTGACAGAGTATTCTGTGTTAATTGTGTATTATACAACAATGACCTGATGAGACTTTGCAGATGTATCATGCAATCATGCATAGAATATTATCTGGTCATTCTGACACTTACACTTGCTGTGAAGAAAACAAAAAACCTGGACAATGCCTGCATGTCAAGCCCACACTAAAATGTTTATAATATAAGCATAAAAGAAATAAAAACCTTTTTTTTACGAGGTTAATCTAGGGTATAGATGGATGTATGGATATAGGCACTAAAGTGATCACTGCGTCAAATTTCCGCCAAAGTGGGCTCAGCAGCAATATATGATAAAACCTGATACTTGGATAAACTCGACTGGTTCTATTGTAAATGAATTTCAATACCTAAATCCAATTTAAGATGTTATAATAAAGCCATTGTCAGATGAATGAAAATTGAATCAACTTGGAGTTCCGAATGAGTCCTTATGTTATCTACATGGATGAAATTATTCTTCAAAAAAATGGGGAGTCATAAGCAAATTTGCAGAGCTTTGTCAAATATGGGATCAATGAAAGCACTGTTCCACAATGGTCACACTTCACTGTGGATTGCATCCAACAATATAAAGTAGAACTTGAGAAAACAAAGCAAAAACTCTTTTGGCCAACAACAAACATTTATATCAAGTCCAAACCTTATCATTCTTCATTTGGTTTATTGAAAACAATGGCAGATCATCATTATCAGCCAATATGCAAGGTCCACAAATTGGCTGTTTTCTCATATTTTTGTAGGAGGTCCTTCTACACTAGTATTTGTGAAACAGTCATACCTACATCTAGCATCTGGGCATGGGAGGGCCAAGCAACTGACCTCACCTTTAACAATAAACAATAAACCTCAGTACATTGTTCCAAGCCTGGGTCAAGAAACAAGATCCATATGTGCTGTATGCCAGATACACTACAGCTGGAATTCTTTTCTCCCTAGCTCATGGCCATACAGAATGATATGGAGGTCTACTGAAAATTCTGAACTGTGATCTAGAAACTAATTTTCAGAAACCCTAATTCACAAGATTTATCATCTTCACTAGCCAAGGTCCAGATGTGTTAACCCTATCTACACCTTGGCAGATTGTACAGACATTTCAGAGCTTTGTCCTAAAGACAACTATTGGATTTCATGAGTTGTCTCCCTCAGCATGTAATGCCAACTAAACAACAGCATGTAACCACAGGAGTCTGCAGTTTTATCAATAAAGCACGACGAAATTTCTGACTACATGAAATCACCCTATCGGTATTATAATTTAACACAAGGAATGCAAGCGTGACCACAACCCTCCGCTCGATTCGACTTTTCTCACGCGTCTTTTATCGCTTCAGACTCGCAAGAAGACTGAAAAACTACACATATCCATTCAAAAAACAGTAACGTACCAACGCATAACTCTCGGACGACCATCGCATGAATCCAATCCGGCGAATTAACCTTTATTTTCACCATTACGGTCACAAACCCTGTCAAACAGAACTCATTGCAGAAGTAGCCCATTTCTACCAGTTTCTACCCTGCAGTGAATATGCGTTAGGATCTAATAATCGTTCCGAACACGGTGCAGAATCTGTTCTCTTTTAATACTAGGGGAATTTAATAATGCCGACTCCGTCAATTAGTTGAATTTGCTCAGAAAAATGAATGCATCATGAAAATGTTATTTAAAAATAATAAATACGAAATTTCTTTTGAATTCTTTTGTTGATATATGGAAAACAGTTCTTGGACTTAATGCAAGTGCAAATAAAGTGCAAAATATATGTAGTGACTTTATATTTCTGGGTCAGGCAAGAATGGTTCCAAACATTCTATGTTGTACAATTAATGTAATTAGGGAACTAGGTCTAAGACATTTCTTGTACTGAGTATTTGTTGGATACTAAAGACAATTAATATATTTAGCATTCATCACTGTAATGTTTCTTAAAGACATGTGATTGTTTTGTTGACAATAACTTGACCAAAAGTAATATACATGTGTTACAGTTGCACGCATGTTTCTTCAATAAACGATGCCACCAGTAGACAAATTAAACATTGACCGATCCCATCGATGTCAAGACATGTCGATTATCACATGCCTCATATATACATGCATACATACATACATACATACATACATGCATACATACATACATACATACATACATGTGTGTATTGGAGAGAGAGAGGGGGGTAGTTTTGAAGATTGAATATTGTAACCTTCCCGGACCTTTGACAGAAATTCTTCAGGTATAAGATGAACTTTTACAATTTCGGTACAAATCTTTATATCATTGGCACGAGCAAGGTATTAAACAGTGAAACATGCTTCTCTTTCTTTGCCTTCTTCACTGTTGTCGTCATTATTAACGATGGTAAATCTCTAGTAAACAATATTGTATTCACAAGTGTTTCTTCTTTCTCATCGTCATACATTATAAATTTATCATTCGCGGTCCTTTTTTTATCATTCACCACCACGTTTTTCACCTCATCATCATCAATGGTGTAATTATCAGGTAAAATATCATTTGTATCTCTCTAACGTCAGTATTACCATAAATGCTAAAGATAAGTAATTTCTTCAGTCATAATCAGCCTTTGCTCTCTCTCTCTCATCATCAGTAAACCATACAAGAATCATTTTGTTCTCTCTCGCATCGTCATTAATTGTAACGTATCGTATTACATATTGATTTTCTCCATCACAACTATTCTCTCTCTCTCTCTCTCTCTCTCTCTCTCACACACACACACACAGTGATTTCATGTTGTCAGAAATTTCGTCGTGCTTTATTGATAAAACTGCAGACTCCTGTGATCAGTGGAATAAAGCAACAGCTTTTCTCCTTTCCTATTGTTCATTTTTCTCTCTCTCTCTATCATTATCATCATCATCATAAATAGTACATCTCTCATACAAGTATAATATTTTCTTCTTCACTATCATTTTCTGTTACGCAAAAAACTCAGTACAACAGATGATTTTACCAGGTGGCAACCTCTAGAAAGTCAATCAAACACATTTTTCAATCTTCCGGGTCCAGCATCCGTCTAGGCTTTAATATTTGAAATGTGATGACGTCATCAACCGTTATTTGTACTATCCGAACTTTAACTACATATTTCTGTTCTGGAAATTTATGCAAAAATTATCAAATGATACAATCTGAAATAAAAAAAAAGTTAAACATTTTATGTTGCAAAATTAGTTTCATGACGTTACTTAGCCCGTGGTAGAAATGGGCTACTTCCTGCAATGAGTTCTGTTTGACAGGGTTTGTGACCGTAATGGTGAAAATAAAGGTTAATTCGCCGGATTGGATTCATGCGATGGTCATCCGAGAGTTATGCGTTGGTACGTTACTGTTTTTTTGAATGGATATGTGTAGTTTTTCAGTCTTCTTGCGATTCTGAAGTGATAAAAGACGCGTGAGAAAAGTCGAATCGAGCGGAGGGTTGTGGTCACGCTTGCATTCCCTGTGTTAAATTATAATACCGATAAGGTGATTTCATGTTGTCAGAAATTTCGTCATGCTTTATTGATAAAACTGCAGACTCCTGTGATGTAACAGGCTGAAAATGGTGGCGGCAATGATTTTAAAACGATACTTTGTAAGTATTGAAAGTATGACTATATACCAGAGAGAAGCCATTACATGTGTATTTGAGGGAAAGGATGTATTTGTACAAACATGAACTGGCAGTAGAAAATTAATTATGAGTCAATTCTAGTTGTGTGCTCCACTTGTCTCAATCCTGTAGGAATAGTGTTCAAATTTGAATAACCTGAATTTGATTGGATGCAGTGGCTTGCCACAGCATCAATTGAAATTCACAGACCAGAAGCATCGAAATATCTGAACTATCTGCCAAGGTGTAGACAGGGTAAGCGCATCAAAACTCTGGCTAACAAGGATGAAGATTTATGAAAAATTGGAATTTGATTTACACTCTACAATGATAAAAAGGGGGGGGGGGCTTCTATTTCAGGCTCCCAAAAAGCTTGAAATAAATATTATTGCTATGATTTGTCGAAAAAGGTACATACAAGCCATCATATTTCTTTTCTTTTAAAATAAATTATCTTGAGATATAAAAAATTTTAAAATCCTGGCTGGAAAGAAAATTGCAGCCCACCCCAACTAATTAGTCCACCATCTAATGAAGAAAAAAAAAATACAAATTACAATGAACTGCAATTAAATGCTAACAACCTACCATATGTACTCGCTTATATAAGATGAGTCCAACTACAAACTGAACTGACCAAGATCTGCCATCACATGATACACTGGCAGATCTGGGTCTGTGCAGTCTGTCAGGAGCAATCGGTTGAACAAACAGCATAGACCCTGATCTTCAGTTACATTATGTTATAGCAGATCAGAATTTTAGTTGTTTGCATTGGACTTATAAGCAAGTAAATATGGTATATTCAAAATGCTGGAAACTGCCCTTGAATTTAATGGCAAAATCAGTATAATTGGTTTCTGTCCAGTTTAATGCCATTTTCTAGTACATGATAGGCTATATCAGGTGGAGGAAGACCTTCGGAAAAACCACCAACCCAATGGAAGCTAAAGACAAGCTTTTTCACATAGCTACATTGGTGTGAGTGATCTGAAAACAGCGGTTAGACCACTCTGCCACCAGGGAACTTGCAAAAGCCTATATAAAACAAATGACATTCTTTTACATGCATGTAGAGGCAGAGATACTTTCAGATAAATCAGCACAATACTGAAAGAATCAAAGAATGATGCACATTGAAAACAGGACGAATAAACATGGAGTGACCAACAAAAACCTCAAGACTGTTTTGTTTTTGTGGCTTTAAAAACAGTGATCAAATTTTCCTTCAAAAGCAATAAAAGTACTGAATTAATTATTTTTTAGTGCCTGTTGCAAAGTCTTACACTCAGTACTATCTTGTAGAAGACATAAATTCTGACTTTCAGGTCCAGGAACAAAATATACTGTACATGTAGTATAGTACATTATGAGTGATGTGAATGTCAGACCAAGGAACATGTTTATATATGTTCTGTTTTCTCTCAACTGCTAGTCATTCCTACCATCTCTTTGCTAAAGAGTGAGAGATCCATCACACACTGTAAATTTATCAATGATCAAGAAGATACAATTTTACTGATATCAAATTAATCAATGAAAAATGTGATAAATTAACAATAAACTGTACCTTTTTATCACTATGAGACTGGCAGACACATGCAAGTGATTCTTACTCCTCCCTCCCGACTATACAGCCCTGACCTTATCAGAATCTCAAATGCCAGGCTGGTATCAAGTTGTGCTCCTTTGGAAAAAGCCTAGTTCACTATGGAGAGGAAGTGTGTTATTGATCAGGGAAGCAGTCTGGCTGGCTCTTTTAGCCAACAAATATGATGATGGAAAGTCAATGCATTATGCCATGTTAGTCATGATGTAATCATACCGATCATTAGCAGAACTGTAGCCATGGGACACATCAACTATCATGTACAACACGTTCTTCCAAAGAGAAATTGCAAGACCCTGAGGCTAAATCACACTGAAAAAGCATTTAAACACTGTGTCTATGAAAATATTCAAATGTTCAAGGCTATTCTAATAGTCTTCTTTGTGAAACTGCATTCCAACACATAGAAGGTTTATTGTACTTAGAAATATAAAATATGGGGTCTTACAATAACATGAGATTAAACTTGCTTGTAACTACATGTATTACATTTCTTCTTGTTTCCTCATTCTGTTTAACACAAAATATAGATTAAAAAGCATAGACTTAATTTTGTACACAAAACATGCTGAGAAAAAAGTATTTAAAAAATTCAGAACTTGCTTCATTGTGCTAATTAATAGGATTTCATTACCAAAAAATCATCTTCAAGAAAATGTGCTAAAATATGACCAAAACCTAATCAGATTATCTATATATGAATTCAAACACGTCCACAATCAATCTCAAGTGGTTTTTGGTGTCATTCATGTATGCTGACAAATTGACCTACCATTAGTCCTATCTACCCTGATATTTATGTTATTTGGGTCGACGTCTTACTTAAAAAATAAATGGGATTGTGAAACATGTTCCCTGGTCAAGTGAAGGGAACTAGGGGACAATTTTCAGGAGTATCTCATACACTTGACTGCACATATCAACACTTTTCCACAAAATAAAGTTAATTTCCTTTAGTTGCACTATATTTACTGTCCTTTTCCAAACAGGATCAAATTCTGACATAAGCAAGCAGGGTTTTTTTCAAGTATTGTCAATATACATTTCAGTTTTATCAAATGTAAGGTAGCCAAGAAACGCCGAAGTCAGTTGAAGCTGGGCTAGGCTTCTTTATCAAATTGATTAAGATCATACCAATGTTGATGAATGCATTTAGCTTTTTTAATTAAATAAACTGTAACATAATTCTCCTTTAACCTACATCGGCATTCTTCAGGACACCATCAGGAAAAATATGTCAATATGGACAGACAATTGTGGGAGATATTCCTGAAAATTTGGCCTCTAGTTCCAGTCAACCTTCTGAGGAATATGGAACATGTTAAACAATGCTGTTTTTTTTGGAAGAAAGACCCAAATAACATAAATAACAGGGTAGAGTCTGACATTGTAGACTAATGACAGATCAATTTGTGATCAAGATAAATTATACCTGTTCAACTTCACTTACCGTGCTATAATTCTTACTACAGTTGTGTCACTGCACTGGGTTAAATTTAGTGATTCCCCTGAAGATGTTTCCAGTTAGGCCAATAACTTGACCATCAACTTGCACTCATTTCTCATAACTGTTGTGTCATTCAATGGGTTAATCTTAGATATGTCCCTTGCGGGTCTTTTTAGCTGGTCAATAATTTTAACATGTCAAGTGTTTAACCTTGATTTACCTGGATTTCATTTCTCCTGCTGTTGTCCTTGCACTAAACATAGGTATGTCCCCCAGGCTGTGTTCAGTTGGTGAAGAATTTTACTGTGCAGAATGACAGGTACATGTCATGAGAGCACTTATTAGTTTATATCACCTGTAGAAAATATGATTACTTTGATCTAGTAAAGATAAATGTGTCCCACACTAGTACTCTTAATAATGCTGTTCACAGACTCCATTATGTGCTTCATAAAAGGAGCTTTATACTCTGGAATATTCAAATAAGGAAGCAGCATATATAGTATTTAAATATATGAAACCACTGAAAAATTAGTCCTCATGGTACAAGAACAGAAATGAAGTAAAATAAAATAAGTTGCAATCAAAGAACTATTTAATGGGATTGAGGACTATACTTACATTATAAAAGCAGTATTCATTCCGGAATGGGAAAAGTGGGACCACATGGCCCATACCAAATCAAAATGGGAAAAGTGGGACCACATGGCCCATACCAAATCAAAATGTGAAGTCATTTAAAAAAAACAACAAAAAAAAACAGGCACCAAAAATACCCTTATCTGTATTTTTTTATTCCAGAAATTGAAACATCACTTGCATCACAGATTTATCAATTTATGCAATAAATATTCACTTTTCAGCAACATCTGTGTTTTTAACACTGTAGAGTCACTCTACAGTAAGTTTCTACAATATACTAAAATTTCCTAACCCACTAACTTCTTAGGTCATTTCTATTTTAGGGACCAAACATAAATTCTCAAAAGGGGTCTGTCAGGAAATTTTGTTATACTTCAAGATATGAGGGTTCTGTTCTCGATCAAACTGAGCAAGATTATTTTTGTGAAGATATACGAGAGCCAGAATTGATTCTTTTTTAAATCACAGGCACACAAACACCCTCCATCCAAAAATTAAATGGTCTGTTCCTTAGAAATGCAAGTATTCATCCATAAATCTGCCCTCCCCAACCCCACTCCCATCTTCTCAATGTTGATGTCCAGCCAGGATGGCATCCCTTGTTAATTTTGCAGAGGCCCCTTGGTGTATGTATGTGTGTGTATATATATATATATAGTATATATATATATATAGTTGTTGTTATATATATGGTTGGTTGGTTAGTTATATATATATTACCAATACCAATATCAATAATGCAAGCTGCTGCAGAGCAGAAGATAAATTCACTGATTCACAGAGCTGTCTGGTTTGGGTAATACAACTAGTCAATACAACACATACTCTACCAAGCACTGCAGGAGTACCTGCATTATACCATCTGCCTCATTGAAAGAAATTTCTACATTCACAAAATGCAGTTACATATACTTCTTCAATGCCTAAGGGATGCTTTCAAATGCCTTACAAAATCTAAACAAATGTCTGATCCTGATACACTGTGAATCAAATTTTAAACTTAAACACCAAATGGCAAATTATTCCAAATTAAAGCTAAAAACACATGTGAAACCAATCAGAAAGCAGTTTACATACCTGAAAAAGAACACCTACTTTCCATCAAGATATAAAACAAAAGTTTAGTGAACATCAATCAATTCCATCAAGTAATCCGAACATGGACACCAACTAAGGTATTATGGGTCCTAATGCATACCATACAGACCCATTTCTAAACAGGGTTAAACTGCACAAAACATAGACCTTATCTGTCATTGCATCATGTGTCATAGGATCTGGGTCAATGTTGTTTGTTCTACTTATTAATTCAAAAAAACTCCTACACTAAGATTTTATGAAATGTCAGCTCCGAGTCTATGCAGTTTGCAGATGGATCTTACTTGCATGCTTGTATTTACCGTACTTTATGACACCACTTTAAACATCTGGTACAAAAGACTTTTGGAATGAAGTCCAATTATCCCAATTTTCATTCTATCCCTTTTGTTTGTCTAGTAATACACTTACTCTTCCTTAAACAATGGACAAAATTAAACCCAACTCATTCATGATTGAGTGTGTGATTTCAATTCTTTTATCATAGCTTTAACAATTTTTCAATCATATCGCTACAATGTCTGCAGTGTTGCAGTTTATAGTGATGTCTAGCATCAGGGCATCTTGCTGCAGACATGTTGCATCATGTCCCACCCAGTCACATTATCCTAACACTAACCTCTTAATGCTGAGTGCCTAGCAAGGCAACTGTTAGTACCATTTTTTATAAGTCTTTGGAATGACATGGCCAGGGTTCAACTTCAAACCCACGACATCCTGCATCCGAGGTGGATGCTCTAACCACTTAGGACACCAAAGCAGTCCCAACTTGTTCATGAAAACAAGCAGAAAAAGCCTATGGTAATTAATATGAAGTGTAACTGAGAGGAGTTCGAACAGAGGACTGAAAGGGGAAGGGTTGTCACAATTGCCTCTTCATTAGAGGTCTGGTTTTGATATGTATTTTTTCCTAAAAAATATTACTGGATATAATGGGAAAATATGCTGTTCTAAGTTGCTTCATGAACTGGTGCAAAAAGCATTTACAGAGGGAAGTTGTGATGATAGCTCAGATGGATGATCTATGGACTTCTAATCCAAGGGTCATGGGTTCAATTCATGCCCAGACCAGCTCGGCTCAGTTGCCACAGTGTGTTCCAGTGAAAACCTCTCAATTCCTATTTCCACAGCATAATAAAATGTGAATGTGTTAAAGTGCTGTAAAACCAAGAAAATCATCAAGTTGTCAGATACATCTTGTGACATGACAACTCTACCACAAAAGTGTTAATCACGCAGCAGTTGTGTATTTTAACAAATCACCAAAGTGAGTCTTCTGTACAGTAATCTTTCTTAAAGCATTACAAGCTGAAAATTATAATATTGATAAATTATATATGGAAAACTTTGATGATATTTAGAGTTGTTTTTGATGATTTGGACCTGGCTACTCCAATAATTTACAAATTAATACAAGGATACAATGGTCAGGGGAAGAAAAACTCATCACCTAGGACCCCATGACAACTATCGAAAGCCTGCCAGATACTCTACTGGCTGAAAAGAATTTCTCAAAATTCAAGATAAGACAATTTCTTCCTCTTAACTGCTCACTGCTGAAAACATCTTTGATATTTGCCAGCGATAAAAAATATCAAATTCATTCATGGAAGGTTCAGACTACGCCATAATGCTTATTCCAGGGCACAATATGCCAATCAAATTTAGTTTAACAACCATTCATGTCATGCTTGAAGAACACAGATGTGTAAACATTCGCCTACCCGAAAAACTGATGTCCCAACAACAACAGTTCAATAAAGAGTGTATACTTCGCCGAGTAAATTTTCATATTTGGGACTTTCAACTAATTTGCGAGAGTTCTAGTGCATCACTGTTCTCTAAGTGTGCGAATTCATAAAAATTTTGCATGATTCACGCAATCTGACACCCTGACAACATCTCTACATAAGTACTTTACACATCAATGACTTTAGCACGATGTTTCTCTGTTTCTTTGCTAGTACTTCTTCTATGTCACACAGGGAATAAGCTACACTCATTTCTGATTGGTAGTTATTATTTAACCTGGACCGGAACAAGCAATAACCACCAATGATATTTTAATATAACATATTTCACCATTTGTCACATCCATAGTGTAGCTTTCAAATCGACCACCATAGACAAATTTAAATTCAACTTAAAACTTCGCGTAAAAGTGGCTATTAAATGATGAGTAAAGGACCTCATTATACATGTGGAACACATTTCAAATGTATTCTATATATGCTGAACATGTTGCTGGGTTAAGATAATTAGCGTGGAATTGGGGGTGGGGGCAGATTACGAACCATGTCACTTTGTTTTAATTCGCAGACGGTGAGTGAGTATTCTCAATAGTCTTTTTCGTTTTTTGCTAATAAAAATTAGTATCTAGGACTGCAAATGCTGTTTCTGATGATTTCTATATTTGAAGAATAACTAGACTAACTTACAATAATTATTCATGACTGCTGAAGACTAAAATAACTTACAGTATCATTTTGTATCGATTCTCCAACTCTTTTATCAATATGTGTATCGTTATAGCAAAAGTATCGATGCATCCATATATCGATGAATCATTTCACCCGTACAAGATAGGATATACATGGTGGCCAATATAACTGATGGAGGAAAAACCCGGGGAAACCCACCGATCCACAAAGAAGCCACAGGCAAGCTTTCTCACATACCCACTTTATAAACCCCACGTGGACATGATCATCCCTTCAGGAATGGTAGCTATAACAGATTTTCAAGATAGGCACTGTAGCAGACATAATGGGCATTATTAAATTGTCCCTCTGGTTACCTATAGCATGTACAAACAATCTCAACATAATTCTGTACTTGATTGCAGGTGATTGCCATCAGAAAGAGGTCACTCTAACCTTATTTTGTCTGATACTCATTATCTGATTAGTCACAGTTCATACTACCAGCCCCTCAGGATCAACACTTAAATAAACAAGACCTGAAATGTTCATCTTTTGTCAAAATCAACATATGGTACCAGTATCTTTCATCTTGGGCTTCACACAGTAAATGCCTATAATCTACTATCTAGTATTACACTTTCTCATTGGTCTGTTGAAGAAATGGGCATTCACTGTCGAGCATGTGATAATTGCTTCTCTTAGCTAACTGTAGCTAAAGGAACATGGCAAGTTTAAGTAATCAAGCCTAAAACAACTGTTGTTGCATATTATATAAGCTTAAGGGGTAATGGTACAACAAAAATCACACATGGAATAATTTTATATCCGAGTCAGTTTAGACAGAATTAATAGTATCAGATTAACAAGGCAAACTGTAATCATATGAACTCAGATTATCATAAAAAAATGGACAAGTGTTGGACAAGAGTGGCCAAATATTAGAAAGCTGATGGACAACAACACACCGTGAAAATAAACGGAATTTGTATTATCTTTTATGTGCTAATCTCAAATAGAGTTTTGAAACTTTGAGTCCAGGACCCACCCCCACCTGCCAAAACTGGGGGTCCCCCAGAGAAATGTACAAGTCCAATATTTTACTGACAGATGACCATGCTTAGCAATGCAATACATTGTGGATAGATTGGCCATTCTTAACTTGCATGATCTGCTAGCATCCTGGTATTGTTTTTCTACAATCAAAGGAATAGTCCACCTTTTATCCTTTATTTTTTGTCCCTCAAAAGAAATCAAGTGATCTCTGTTCATTGTATGGTGCCAAAAAACCCCAAAAAACAGAAGGCTCTTGGAACCAGTAGCTCTGAAACGTTTTCCCTTGCTTTACAACAGACATGTCACTACAATATGTCACCACAAAGCCAATTACAAATTTCCATTCTATGTGCCATTATCAAACCTCTACCTTCATGAACATGTCTGCTGGTTTTGGAAACTTGGACTCCTGTTTTCCTTTTCAGCTCCACTTTCATTTTTGCAGATATCAGTCCTAAACAACTTTACACTGTCATCACAACATGCTCTCTTCTTTCCAAATTAACATAAAAGACTTGCTTGCCACATGGCTATGGTCATTGTTTATACAAGTATAAATCACAAAATAAATGACACCTTTGTTTACCATTTATTGATTTAATCAAGCTGATATACATTGCTGCAGTGCACCTTTGTGATTTGTATTGGATAACCAGAACATTTTCCAACCAGTCAAAGCAAAACCACTTTTTATCAGTATATTCTAATTAAATTCCCACATGTTTGCTTAAGACCGCAAGACCATTCAGCAGTGTGATTATGCTTGGTGATATGTGCTGGATAATTTCTTGATAGAGTCTATAAAGAGCACTGACAGGTGTTAAAATTGAATTGTTTGTCTTGCACTAATCCACTTTAATTGACCTGCATGGCTTTGCATAAATAAAGATAATTTTTCCATAGGTCCAGTAAAAAAAAAAACCATAAGCATGCACACCATTTGAAGATGGGGATCCAAAGTTAAAAATGAAGGTCTACGATGCACGGCCCACATTACTTTGAGCTCTAAGTGCATAAACTTGAGTCACACTTTCAATAGTTGAATTGATGGCAAGTTACATGTAGTATGTGCAATTAGGACTAACTATATATAACAAAATTGTGTTTAATAATAATCATTACAGCAGTCTTTGAGGTAACTGCAGTAATTTGCTGTGCAAACTGACAAATGACAAACTGGCAACCAGATTTTCATAAACTGTTGCCCACAGACAACCATGGATTTTCAAAATTTGTCTAGCCCCTGGCAGGTGCTAATATTACTACAACAGTATATAATACACAATGCAAATTATAGATTGCCCACTCAATACAGCCGACATGGACATGTGGCATGGGATTAAATAGCTAAAACAATTTGTGGAAGTCCACTACATCTGCTGGATATCCACAAAGCTCAGACTAACCAATGGGGGGGCATCTGTCTGGTGCCCCCCCCCAAAAAAGACTAACCAATCCTAACAAGACCTTTATAAGGCAGTGTTTTATCTACCCATGCGTCATACATCAAATACGCAGACTTTTCTGATTTGATGCAAAAAAAAAAATCATCAACAGTACGTAAATTGATGCACCTCAATGTTATGTTTTTGCTGACTAACACAAAACAAAAGGGGCCCCAAGTGGCCGAGTGGTCTAAAGCGCTGACCGTTACGGATCACTGCCATCTCACCTCTGTCTGCGTGAGTTCGAGTCCAGGCTCGGCTAACGTGGGTACGTGAGAAAGCCTGCCAGTAGCTTCTTGTGGGTCGGTGGTTCTTCCCGGGGTTTTCCAGGGTTCTTCCTCCACCATTAATACTGGCCGCCATGTATAGCCTATCTAGTGCTGAAAAATGGCGTTAAACCCTATAACAACAACAACAACAACAACAAAACAAAAGGTTTGGTCTAAAAATCATCGCCAGTATGTAAATTGATGCACCCCAATGTTGTGTTTTGCTGATTAACACAAAATAAAGGTTTGGTCTAACTACCTTATTGGCTAGATTACAACTCTCCCAAACAGGGAAAACACGTGCACATCAGTTTCTTACGCTAATGTTATCAGAATACATAAGGTTACAACTAAGTGTGGAACCTGGAGCTGACCTTATGTGACCTGTAACTGTCACATCAATTGTAGCAACAGGATGTTAGAACCATATAATCACCACAGACAAGAAAGAGGTGGAAAATAAACACGTGATTTTAAAGTGATTCTCACAAGAAACAATTATTTTATGCGCATCCTTGTCATGCACAAACCAACAATCTGCATTGTGTGCCTTGCGTTGTTCCAAGATACTGTCAGCGTTCGACTGAAAATGGCATCCACGGCAAAAAAATAGATCCAAAACAAACAAAATTATCATTTGGACCACGTTTACAACCAACCGACGAAAAAGAGTATTTGTTATCAAACCAGTGGAGCCTTCATCATCGAAAGATGAGGTAACGGTTACTCGTAATTTTGTGCAGCAATAGTTGAAGACATACAGCTGGCTATGTTTTCAAAAAGAAGTTAAGTCGAGTGAAGAATGTGACAGTGAAGACGCCTTTATGTTTTGCCATACATGTACAGAGGCTAAAAAAAACCCTCAATGACCAAATGTGCAAAAAAACAATAACTTTCAGAACAGTACACTGGCAAGGCATGCTGGCTTGCCAGAACACAAACTGCTGATTTAAGGTCCACAACACCAACAGATCTGAATGCAGTTTTACAAAAACATTCTGCCAAACATGACATAGTAGTGACAGTGCTACGCAAGTGTGTACATTGGCTGAGTGTAGAAGACATCCCTTTTGTAAAATACAAATCTCTTCTTAATTTAATACACAACTTAACGGCTGAAGAAATTGATGCTATTGGCATTTTGAAGAATTCCGTCATTCAGTATGACTCTGCTACTACCTGTTCAGAGTTGCTGGAGAGTCTATCAAACATTGTTGATGATAGCCTTATACGTGTCCTGCAAAATTCGTCGTTTGTGACAGCAATGGCAGATGAAAGCACTGATATAGCCAACAATAAATGCCTTGTCATATATGCTCAGATTATTTCTGATGACATGAAACCACGAACAAGATTTTTAACAAATGTAGAATATTCAGATGCTTCTGGCAAGGGAATTGCCTTAATGGCTTTAGTCATATTATATAACTTAAACTAAAATTTTAGTTGTGTATTTAAACAATATAATTATTTTTTTTTAAAAACTAATGAAGACTAATCATCGGCTTAAATATAACTCATACATCTGGATTTTGACTCACTGATTTTTGCCTTGATGAGTCAAATGACTTACATGAAGTCATTTGTAGATAAAACATTGATAAGGCACTCAATATTCAACCAGATTTCACTAAGCTGTAAGAAAATGTCAAGTACTGCTATATCAACTTAGAAAACATGCATTAAAAAGTTCAGAAGTGTGATCTGTCTATCATCCCACCCCCATCCATGACATCATCTTCAGTAAATTGTCTAGCTACACAGTACATCCCTTTGTATTGACTACACTTACCTGCTAGCATATGTACATGCCCAGTGGTGTAGTGCAAAGTAAAGGAGATAACATAATAACGAAGTGAGGGAATGCATATTACTCAGATGGGGGTGGGGACGATGGCGAGCAACAAAAGGTGACTTGCAAAAAATAAAGGGAATGCAGTTCCCACAGCACTACATCCTGTAGATTCCACAATACAGATATTTTGGCACATCGTGTGGTAACTTAAGATGTTCCACACAATTTCAAATGACCCTTTTTAACAAATTACTCTTAAGTATACAAATGTCATATTTGCAAAGCCCCAGCTATAAAGTCATGTAGAAGCTATAATTTACCTGTCTTGGGAATATTACCGCGGCTATGTGTTTGATGTTTAAAGATTGCCGCGGGCTAGTGCTGAACTCTTACGCAAGGTTACATGAATGGCCGGAGACCAGAAATCTTGAATCCGCACAGGCAATAGATCTCACCATCTAAACAAAGACTTGCAGTTATCACACCTAGGTGTTAAAGGTTAGTCCAAAAATCAAAATGAAGTCCACGTGGTGAACAGGGAATATTCTTATCTGTCCTCACATTGACAGACAGTGGGAGGGACATTGTCTGCTAAGTTTGATTGGATCGGTTCACAGCGATATCCAATCAAAATCGAAATAGAGGGTGTGATTACAATTTAGACCCGAATGATAACTTTCAGAACTCGTAAGAGAAAATTTAGTATTTGCCTGAAGGGATTGCGAATCAATAGGGCTTACTCCAAGAAGAAGCCACTTGTAATTTGGTGACAAAACTTAGAGGTAGATTCTAAGGAAAGACAAAGCGTCGAAAAGGTAAGTAAGTTATTTGCTCGATTTTTGCAGAATCTTATGGCATCATATTTGTAATTATCTGTACTATGTATACTTAATTACTAGGATCATTAGTATGTAGAATTACCTTTGTAGTGTTTCATTTCAATGCGTATTTGAGAAATGGGTTTGAGCTTAGGTAGAGAATTATTAGATGCGAGGCAGAATTATGTAGATTGTTAGCCTGTGGTCAGAATTAATTTTGTAATTCGCTGTTAGGTTACTTCATAGTAAACCAGTACATTTATTAATGCGTATGTTGGAATTTACACATGCTTGAGTTATGAATTTGGAATGGCTGAAGTATGTAAGATTAGTTACTATGGACGTATGAATATATCAGAGCATGGATATTTGAATATTTGCATACTTTGTATGAGTTGTAAGGTAAATGACTGCGTCTGATTATTGTGATATTGTTTAGTATAACGGGATTAGGAACATGTACTGATGTGATGGAATTTATTGATGTATGTATAAGAAGCAATTGATACCATGCTGTATTATGACGCTGGTTTTACCATACAAGAACCTATGGGTATCTCAATGTGAATGAATGCATGACCAAAGAAATTTAATAGCCATTATCTGATGACAGGCTGTGTGTAATGTGAAATGAGAGGGCTAAGGAAAATGATTGTACCGTCCTTGTGTTTTCACAGGAAGCTTTTTAGGGGACAGAGAACTTCGGGTTCCATTGGGTCCCGAGTCTTCAAGAGTTGGAGATGGAATTGAGCTGTAGCCAAGACAGTCGAAGTCGACAGAAGAGTAGTCGTGGTGGAGGAGGAGGAGAAGTCTAGAGAAAGTCGAGGAGGAGGAAAAGGAATTTGGAGAAAAGTCAAGGAGGAAGGGGAGAAGGAAGTGGGAGAAATAAGAGAGAGAAAGGATACACCAGATGAATAGAAATATAAGGACGGGGGAAATCAATCTCACACTGCTAATCAAGTGATGCAATAGGTTTATTAAAGGGTCAAGCGGAAGGATTGGAAATTGTAAATTTGAGTCATTTGTTTACTGAATTGTTATTAAATAGTTATTCATTGAATTTCAACCTTTTTTGAATATTTAACCATCTGTCAGCATTGCTGACTGGGGTCTTGGAGCTTTACATCTAACTTTCACTACATTTAACTTCCAACAAAACAGAGCCTGGGTTGGACTCCTATAATAGTTTAAATAAAACAATGGGACACCCCACCCCAACCATAACAATCCCCACAACAACTAACAAAAATAAAAAGTCCCATCTTGTCACATACACAAGAACCATTCATGTAAGATGTTGATCATTTATTGCATTTGTCGTTTAGCTAAAATTTAAAGTGTATATGCATGAAGTACAAAGGATAAAATTTATTCACTAAAAATACTGTGGCATCATAATAAAAAAAAAGATGAGCAACCAAAGCTAGAAAATGGCATTGATTATTCAGTTAAGTGTGAAGTGATTTTCTGATCTTATTTTGCAGAATGGTCTCCCGGTGCTATTTATGACAATGTTCGAAACAATACACCAAAACAAACTTAAATTTTTTATTTGTCAGTAATAAATTTATTGATTAACGGGGCTTTCCTTATCAGCCAGGAACCAGGTGATTTACCTGGCAACTTTTACTTTACAACCGGCTACTTTAAAATAAGAAAATCTGTATCCCCAGTTGGGGAGGTCCCTCCAACTCCCCACCTACTTGGCAACTCACATATCTTTAAATTTAATGTAAGGCCCTGGATTAATAAGTAGTGAAAAACTGAACTATTAACCATTTTTTTTCAAATATTTAGCTTAAACCATATTTATCTGAGAAACTATATCAAATGCAATTACAAACATGAATTTGGATGCTTCAGCAGAAAGCATAAGCTTATCAGCACTGTCTCCCCAACAGTAACAAAAAAACATATCAGTAATCTCAATGCCAGTACAAGGGTTATACAGAAAATGTGAATAAACTTATATACAAAGCATGACAATGAATAAGAACAAATTAATTGCAGTGTTTTATCTACAAATGGCTTCGTGTAAGTTATTTTACTCATCAGGGCAAAAATATTGAGTCAAAATCTAAACCTAAGAGTCTTATTCAAGCCGCTGATGAGTTTTCAGTAGTTTTTAAAAATAATTATATTGTTTAAATACGCAACGAAAATAATAGTTCTATAATGTGACTAGAGCCAATAAGGCAATTCCCTTGCCAGAAGCATCTGAACATTCTGTATTGTTAAAAATCATGTTGATGGTTTTATGTCATCAGAAATAATCTGAGCAAATATGACAAGGCGTTTGTTGTTGGCTATGTCAGTGCTTTCATCTGCCATTGCTGTCACAAATGATAAATTTTGCAGGTCACATATAAGACTATCCTCAACAGCGTTTTGATAGGCTCTCCAGTAACTCTGATCAGGTAGTAGCCAAGTCATACTGATTGGCAGAATTCTTCAAAATACCAATAGCATCAATTTCTTCAGCCGCTAAGTTGTGTATTAAATTAAGAAGAGATCTGTATTTTAAAAAAAGGGATGTCTTTGACACTCAGCCAATGTACACACTTAAGTAGCACTTTCACTGCTATGTCTTGTTTGGAAGAATGTTTTTTTTAACCTGCATTCAAATCTGCCTGGTGTTGTGGACCTTCAATCAGCAGTTTGTGTTCTGGCAACCCAACATGCCTTGCCAGTGTACTGTTCTGAAATTTATTGATTTTTGCACATTTTGTCATGGATGTTTTTTTTAACCTGCATACAAAATATGGCAAAACATAAAGACATCTTTACTGTCACATCCTTCACTCGTCTTAACATCTTATTTAAAACACAGCCAGCTGTGTTTTCAACCATTGCTGCACAAAATACGTTTTATCTTAAGAGTAACCGTTAACCTCATCTTTGGATGATGAAGGTTCCACTGGTTCAATAACAATACAATTATCATCGGTCAGTCATAAAAGCGGTCCAAAAAATAATTTCCTTTGTTTCAGATCTATTTTAATATTTTTGCCTTGGATGCCGTTTTCAGTCGAACACTGACAGTATGTTGGAATAATGCAAGGCATACAACTGAGCTAATGGAAAACTGTTGTTTCGCTGTGTGACAAAGGTGCGCATAAAATAAGTTTCTCGCGAGAATCACGTGTTTATTTTCCGTCTCTTTTCTTGGGTATGGTGATTATACGGTTCTAACATCCTGTTACTACAAATGATGTGACAGTTACAGGTCATATAAGGTCAGCTCCAGGCTCCAACACTCAGTTGAAACCCATTGCATTATGATAACATCAGGGTAAGAAACTCATGTGTGCAGGCTTTTGTGTTAATCAGCAAAACATAATATTGGGTTGCGTCAATTTACATATCGGCGACGAGTTTTAGACCGAACCTTTGTTTTTTGTTAATCAGCAAAACATAGCATTGGGGTGCGTCAATTTACGTACCGGCGATGATTTTTGTGCGTCAAATTGGTAAAGTCTGCGTATTTAACGCATGACGCATGGGTAAATAAAACACTGTAATTGTGATTCAAAAGGTTGCAAGTCTTGTCAATTAATTAAATCTCTTGTCATCCTAATATAATTTTGCACAGTTAAAAACACTTGTGTGGTATTTTCTACAGTTAACATAGGGTTGCCAGATAATAATGTTTCAATCGTTAGAGTGAAAAGAAGTATGTATATCAGGGGTCAAGCTAGACTTAAATTTTAGGGAAAAGTGACTTCAACTTTTGGTCAGGACAGGGAGAAGTGGGAGCTAAACGGGGAGAAGTGAGACCAAAGCAAGAAACACGATATACATATATATATATATATATATATATATATATATATATATATATATATATATATATATAGCTGCATTATCTTATTTTAATTATGTGCTCTATTTCTCAGTATGCTTTTAACAGTTTTAAGCAATGCCTTATTTTCAAGTTGAAAAATATGTGTTATATGTTTATTATCAACACATTTTGTACGTGTATAAAAATTATTATATTCATACCCATTCTATTCATACTTGTAGTATATGTGTGTTTGGATTGAGGTAAATGCTGTGTGTTTTGGCCATATGACTTAAAAAGCACATCAGAAGCTATACATTGTAATTAATTTTAACTGATAGCAGTAACAAGATTAGAGTCTTGTAATTGCAAGTTGGTAAAAATGCTTAATAAACTATCACTTAATTATTTTATTTTCTACAAGTTTTGTGTAAAATTGCAGTCAAAAGATTTCTAGCATTCTTTGAAACAACCCCTAATACATGTACATAGGAATAAATGCACAAGTGACTTCAAACCATAGTCTTCGTCCTGATTTCCTTGTTCCCGACAAAATATAACTAACTATTCACAGACAACACAATGAAGCACTAAAGTTGATATATAACTAAACTGGACCCTTTTTTCGCCTAACCGAAATGTCCAAGAACACGTATTGCATATTGCGAGTGCATCTATTTTTAGAAAGAGGGCTTTTCTTAATATAACTACATACTTTCTTGCTTCGTTACACTTTCTTGCTTCGTTACAAAAATTCATTAATAGGACTGCATATTTATGGTTGTATTATTTGTCTACCTACTGGTAATAACGATATGCATTGGTTAAATAGTATTTGTTTCATTACTATATATATTTTTCGTATTTTCACGAAAATTAATTACGGTATGTCAGAAAACAACTTTGATTTGCAGCATTGTTTCGAATTCCACAACAGAGATTGTCACATGTTTCTGACCTATATTATTTAATATTTAGGCTAAATCTTCTATCACATAATATTTAAACTTTGTTTTCATTATATTATACATTTTTCTGAATCTATTTGCCCAATTATTTACGAATACAGACAGTTTAATAAAGTGGTATATCATATATGCAGCGATGTCCGCCATAACAAGTTCATCTGCACTTTCAAACTGATTTTATACAGAAAATGCGCAAATTCGGCAGTTAAAATCTCCATTTATAAAAAAAAGAAGAAATAAATTAGAAAACGCTCTTCACCGATCATATTTTTTAAAAGCAAATTACTATTTGCATATTGATGTTTAAATTTCAAAACAGAATTTGGTATATTTTCATCACAGCACAGCATGCCCAACTTCATGATATCAAGCAGTGATATCTTGCTACGGAAAGGGTTAACAGTCAGCTAGCTATTAAAACTTGCATGTGAATGTGCAAGAATTTCTTTGTCGCGGTAAGCTGATTGGTATTAACACCACGTAATTACATTTTGCCTTGGGTTACAACAGTGCCAGAACCTACTGGCTACAGCAAGGGGGCATCTCAAAAGTCATAATCTACAGCCATTTTACGTCCGAAAAATCAGAGGGCGAAGTCGTTTTCGCTTTTCTAACAGAAGAAGGCGAAGTTTACATTTTTCAGGCGAATTTGTTCTCTAAGATTTTAATATTGGAACAATCTAGAAGAAAGTGTTTTGCATTCTCAATTTCATCACAGGAGCAATAATTATTATGAGATACATGACTCGTATATAAATCGTAATCGTTGTATAAATCGTACTATTAACATACATGATTTGAATATAAATCATAACTTAAGTTACTACAATTTGTTCTTAGCCTAGCATACATAATCTGAGACATTCTATTACCAGTGTAGTAGTAACATGGAGTGGTTCTTATATCGTGGTTCATATAGACTTAAAGTGATGTCTGGAAGGGTTGTTTCTTACTTGAACTGCTAACAAGTTCCATGTTCAAATTATAGATGTTAGAAATTAATTATAGAACAAGGTCATTCTACACACTGGAGGTTGAACATCATTTGAAGGTCGAATGGAGTAGGTCTCATGTTCTATAAATATCAAAAATTTAGAATTTAAATACAAAAGGACTTCTCATCCCAAAGCATGTTTTGAATGTTTATGGACTTTTAACTAGCTTTAACAATTCGAGTCATATCGCTATGTTCACAGTACAGCAGTTTATAGTGATGACTAGCACTGAGGAATTATGCAGCAGACATATAACATGTCCTACTCAGTTACATTATCCTGACACCAGGACAACCAGTCCTAACACTAACTTTTTAATGCTGAGTACAAAGTAAAGAAAGCTGCTATTACCATTTTTATAAGTCTTTGGTATGACTCAACTGGGGTTTGAACCTGCAACCTCTCACATCTGAGGTAGTTGCTCTAAGGCCACTGGAGCAGTCTCACAGTGTGAAACCATGGAAATGGTGTCACACTGATCTTTCTGATATTCCATTCACACTAATTTGTTCTGGATTACTTGGGAACTATTGTCCTTGCAATAATGTTAACATCGTGGATGGATGATTAGAATTTTCTTTTCAACAAAATATGAGTTAAACAAATGTTTAAAATGGCATATAAAAAAAAAAAAATATTTATATTGCACCACCAACTACCTAGAGACTACAATACCAACCTTGGCCTTATGTGTGTGTGATTTTTTCCCCCTCAGATATCCTGACACTTTCTTACTAAAGTAACAGAATTTCAAAGGCCTTTACTGGATAAAAAAAGTTTATCCTACAAGGTTGGGATATATATGGGACACATGCATGCAAGGTTACCTATTTCAGTGTCCCAATTTTTATGCTGTCGGTCACTATGTACACAAAAATATTAAAACTTTGAAGGTGAAAATAATAACCGTAACAGAAATTATGCCGCTAGATAATAGCAGTCAATATGTGTAGGATTTACGGGTTCTGATTACTGGTTTGTTTGTTTGGTTTATTTCGGTTTTATGGTGTGGTTTTTCTTTTTTTTTTTTTTTTCTTTTTTGTTATTTACGACAGATTCGACTGCACAAACCACATAATAAAAACTAAAACTTTAAGAAATATGTATGTTACCAAAATACTGATCAGAGACGAAGAATTGATTTAGATTATTCGAGCAAAATGCGTGTATGTATGCACACTAAATCGATAAATTATGTAGTGAATGTCATGCAACGATAATTCAATTTTCCAAACAAGGTTATCAACAAGTCTACGTTTTGTTTTTCTTTTAACATCGAGATGAATCCACTCACTTCAAAAGTTTAGACACACGAGATAGTTTTCGCACCAAATGCAAATTCTAGGGGGGGGGGGTTCAGCGGAATTTCAACTGTTGCTCACTTATTACTCACTCCTGATGATTATGGGAACCGCCATGTTGGTTTAACCTGCCTGATATTTTTTAAGGTACTTCAAAGCATGCATGGTTATTAATTCCGTGAATAAAACACCAATACATTTCGCAGCAACTTACCTGCCCACTTGAATCGTGTATATACCCCGACTTTAATTCACACTCGGCGGATAGATCTCTAAATATCTATGCATACAGGTGATAATACCGGCTTTGGCTGCGGAAGATTGCGGGAACCCGACGAGTACAGACTGTTTTGCCAATCTAAAATTAGAATCCTATAATTCGTCCAGTAGCTTCTAATCGAATGAATTGAGCTAATTTAATACATTACTTAATTGCTATTTTAATCGATGAAATATAACAATTGCATTTATTTATAAGGATACCATACATGCACACGGACTATTTAATATAGCGCACGTTGTACCAGTACGTCGTCTACTACTGCGGAAGAATAAAATGATGTAATGATATTATGGGATAGCCATTCAACAGTTGTTGATCTAGTCGAGCATCGTTTTACCCTCCGGTATTTTGACCTTTTAAAAATTGTTTACCTACGCGTAATCAAGATATGTACATATAAGTCCCTGGCATAACCATACGTAAGTTTAGTTATTGGTAAATATAGGAATAGCAGCCTTTATATAATATACATGACATAGATCTTATATTTATTTATTCTTAAATGGAGATTAGATACTGAACATACTGTAATCACATAATGATAGACGATGTATAAATATTTACATTTTTATGATAAAATAAATGCGATTTTCATCAAAATGCTGTCAGCTTCGAAGCGTATCTACATACTTTATTAATTATAATAGTCTAAAAATATTTTGATAAATAACTTTATATACATAACAAATCCACCTGAAAACATAAAACCACATACAAATTCAAAACAATATATATCCGCACAATATATACATAATTATAATGAAGATCATTTTTTGTAAGAAGTCATACATTTCCATCTTCGTCGAACACCCACACACACACACACACATACACACACACACTCTCTCTCTCTCTCTCTCTCTCTCTCTCTCTCTCTCTCTCTCTCTCTCTCTTTAGCCGTCTCCTGACGATTCATGCTAAGTGTTTAGAAGCAATGGTCATATTAGCCTAAAATGGACATACTTCACTTTTTCAGCCAAAATGTACTCTTTTGATTGGAACACGACAAGATTCAACTGCACCACCGCCTCCAACCCACACCGACCAATAAAGTATAGCATTGCTTCTTTTGTGGTTTTGCTGTTGCCCATTAACCCTCCATCATGTATTCTCCATTCAAACTTCAAAACATGAAATGATATTAGAGCGATGAAAAAGGGCGGAGTGGGTAGATGTCAAACTTGGTGGTATCTTTCCAACACCAGTAATATGTAACACAGTAAAGTGTATTTGCTTTTTATGTCTCTTTTTGTAAGAATGCGGAGTCTAGGATATTATCTACATTCTATCCCAAATTATCACTTATTTAAGTGTTGAATGTCAGTGCCCCACTTATAATGCATTCTTTTCTTGTCTATCTCATGTCCGTGTAATTTTGAGAAAATAACGGTGAAGAGGAGAAACAGATGCGGACCCACGCATAAATTCTCCGAATTCGGTGCTCATTTATCTACGTGAACTAATTTTATATCTCAGTAGATGATGATCCATGACCTAACAAAGTAGTTTTCCACTCTCGATCTGCATTGAAGATATTGTCAATGTCCAAATGACCGACATGATTTGATGAATTTTCCATGTTGCCACCAAATAACACACACACACACACACACACACACACACACACACAAGGGGGGGGGGCAAATGAAGATGGATATACAACTAAATATACATATACTATGTTACAGTTGCCTGGAAGTAATGTTACTAACAATTTTGCACATATATTGCCAATGTCCAAATGACCGACATGATTTGATAAACTTTCCATGTTGCTACCAAATAACACACACACACACACACACACACACACACACACACACACACACAAGGAGGGGGGCAAATGAAGATGGATATACAACTGAATATAAATATACTATGTTACAGTGGCCTGGAAGTAATGTTACTAACAATTTTGCACATATACGCTCCCTCTCTCTTATATATATATATATATATATATAGAGAGAGAGAGAGAGAGAGAGAGAGAGAGAGAGAGAGAGAGAGAGAGAGAGTACACAGTAAAGTAATGTAGTACGGTCAAATTACCCAAATTTAAAAAAAATACACGCAGCATATAGCATATTTACTTTATCAATATTTTCAAATCATCGTCACCAGTAGTAGTAGTAGTAGCAGTAGTAGTACTAGTAGTAGTAGTAGTAATAGTCCAATCGACCTTCTAAATAATGAATTATCGCAAGGCTTGATGTAATAACTTCACATAGTGTACGAAGTACCACCTTAACTGCTATCTTAAGTACAGTTTTGTTACATTAAGCGTCGTAATCGATACCTGTAGAATCTTTTTTTTGACACTTAGAATTTCAATCGTTACCTTTGCGTTATTTTATTAAATCAAGCGTTGCAGTCGCTATGTTTAGTATTGCTTTGTTACAATAATCCTTGCAGTCACAACGTTAAGATTTTTGTTACATTTAACCTTTTAGTCACTACGTTTAGTATCTTGTTACATTAAACCTTGCAGTCATAACATTAAAATTTTTTTAGATTAAATCTTTCAGTCACAACGTTTAGTATCAATTTTATACATTACGAGTTGCCATCGACACATTTCGTTTAGTGTTTTGTTACTTCAAGTATTGCAATATTGCAATCGCTACGTTTATTTTTTTTGTCGCATTAAGTATTGCAATCGCAAAGTCTAGTATTATTTTGTTGCGATACGTATTGCAATCACTACGTTTAGTTTTATTTTGTCGCATTAAGTCATTAAGTAGAGCAATTGTAACGTCTAGCATTATTTTGTTGCATTAAGTATTGAAATCGCTACGTTTTATTTTGCTGCGTTACGTATTGCAATCGCTACGTTTAGTTTTATCTGTTGCATTAAGTATTGCAATCGCTACGTCTAGTATTACATTGTTGCGTTACGTATTGGAATCGCTACGTCTTGTATTATTTTGTTGCGTTACTTATTGCAATCGCTACGTCTAGTATTATTTTCTTGCGTTAAGTATTGCAATCGCTACCTCTAGTATTATTTTGTTGCGTTAAGTATTGCAATCGCTACGTCTAGTGTTATTTTGCCGCGTTACGTATTGCAATCGTTACGTCTAGTATTATTTTGTTGCATTAAGTATTTCAGTCGCTTCGTATAGCATTATTTTGTTGCGTTACGTATTGCAATCGCTACGTTTAGTTTTATTTTGTTGCATGAAGTATTGCAATCCCTGCGTCTAGTATTATTTTGTTGCATTAAGTATTGCAATCGCTACGTTTTATTTTGTCGCGTTACATATTGCAATCGCTACGTCTAGTATTATTTTGTTGCATTAAGTATTTCAGTCGCTACGTATGGCATTATTTTGTTGCGTTACGTATTACAATCGCTACGTTTATTTTTATTTTGTTGCATGAAGTATTGCAATCGCTGCGTCAAGTATTATTTTGTTGCATTAAGTATTGCAATCGCTACGTTTTATTTTGTTGCGTTAGGTATTGCAATCGTTACGTTTAGTTTTATTTAGTTGCATGAAGTATTGCAATCACTACGTCTAGCATTATTTTGTTGCGTTACATATTGTAATCGCTACATTTAGTGTTATTTTGTTGCGTTACGTATTACAATCGCTACGTTTAGTTTTATTTTGTTGCGTTAAGTATTGCAGTCGCTACGTCTAGTATTATTTTGTTGTGTTACGTATTGCAGTCGCTACGTCTAGTATTATTTTGTTGCGTTAAGTATTGTAATCACTACGTCTAGTGTTATTTTATTGCGTTACGTATTGCAATCACTACATCTAGTATTATTTTGTTGCAATAAGTATTGCAGTCGCTACGTATAGTATTATTTTGTTGCGTATCTTATTGCAATCGCTACGTTTAGTTTTATTTTGCTGCATTAAGTATTGCAATCGCTACGTCTAGTATTATTTTGTTACGTTACGTATTGCAATCGCTGCGTCTAGTATTATTTTGTTGCATTAAGTATTGCAATCGCTACATCTAGTATTATTTTTCTTTTGCATTAATCGCTGTGTTTAAGCATGTAAATTTATTATGCTAATCGTACTGATACTCTCTGTAAATCGTACTAGGTGTGAATGCAATGCTTTTTCACTCCCTATTTAAAAACAAATGAACATAACTTTTAAAAAAGATAAATATATTATGTGTCATTAATAGGAGAAATCATGTATGTTTGTCCCTAACGATTTCCGTCAATACTTTTGACGGTAGATAGGACGGTATAATAGATACATGATTTAAATAAGCGAATTATGCCTAGTTTGCCGCTTAACCTGACATTTAGTCGTGACAAACCATTTAATAAGGAATGGAATGAAGCTTTATTCGCATCTCTTTTGTCAGATCAAAACAGATCGTTTCAGAATTGTAAAGAAGCACTAAACCCCCACCCAACCCCACCCCAACCCTCAATTATGTACATTTTGTAATAGTGTGTTGTCGGGAAGGATGATTGGTGGGGGTGGGGATGGGGCATGCAGGGTTTTGAACTCTTAGTCCATCGGTGTGGGAAATATAGGATACGTGCCATAAACCAGAATGACTGTAGTAGACGATATTAGATAGAATGTAATACAGTTTAAAGTATTCTGTTGAAGAGTCTGTGTGTATGTGCGTGTGTGTGCGGTTAACAACGAAATCTTTGAATCTATTGAAATTGATAATCCTTCAAATTAAACGTTGTTTTTATAATTAAGCGTTTGAAAAAAATACACGTGCATACCGATGCTTATTGTCTGTACTACAATGTGCAGTTGCTACGTGCAGTGTCATAGTAGTCCAAGTTTCCACTGACTTTATTTCCCTGTCCGTTTTGATATTTAGATTGTTAAGTTGGCGTATATGTCCATCCGTTTAATTTTAGATAATTGGACAGTTATGTTTGGGTGCGAGGGGATCGCCGTGGAAAGGTCCTCTCCCCTCGATATAAGCGTCCAAACATCTAAGACGCGAACGGAAATGTCAAATGTCAGGAAAATCCGACTACATTTAATGTAATACAGTTACACGAAGTGACGTACTTTTGACGTACTTTTAACGTTTTTCTATAATCAAGGGTGGGATCAAAGCATATAAGCAAGTTAATAGTCACGTTAAATTAAAGACAAAAAAGTGAAGAACGTCCAAACATTTCTTACACATCATATAGTGCAGAAAAATATTTAAACAAGAAAAACAAAGAAGCAAAGAGAGATAGATCATTTACCTGCATTGTCCAAATGCAAAGTAACTATACAAATCGTGGATGGTTTGGTAAACGTAGAAAATCCTTGTATGAAAATACATAAATGAAAATAAAAATTAGAGGCCGAAATGCAGCGTAGTACAAAATACTGACAGTTTGGTAGTATCAGAAACTTCCGAGTCTATAAGAACATTAAATATGAAAGTATTAGTAGTCCTCTATAAGGGGGTTTCTGGCTCAAAACCCTATTTTGTATTGGACGACAACATGATTCTTCCCCCCTCTATAGCCCCCTCAAATTAGTCTAAACAACTACGAAAACAACTTTGTTGAGGCAAAAGCGTCTAATTCATAGCTGATTACCCGTCGAGGACATATTATGGAATCATCATTGTCGTTAAACAAATAGGGGTTTGATCCAGAAACACCCCCTATATAAGACTGCTCATATATTTCACAAAAAATTTTACTATGTAATTGCTAGCAATTTTACTGCATCTAATTTTTTATATTTCACACAAAATTGCTAGAGGTTTACTGTAGCAACCAATCTAAAACATCTATTTACTAAAATCAACATCGTCTTTTTTTATATCCCAACGCAAATGTGTTAATGCCATCAGAACAGTATCTCTTATCATCGAAATTGCAAAGACCAGATTTTATTATAACACCAGTATAAGTTTTGTGACAATTTGATCTTATTGGCATCATTTCAACATGACCACTAAATCCATCTAACGCAGATTTCTAATTGTCAAATCCTAATACCTTACCTACCCCATTTCTTTTCATTCCCTTGGCTCGTTTCTTAACCTTATTATCTGATAATTTTAGACAGTACATTTTCTACGCAATCCGATGAATTCCGTTATAACATATAAAATTCTTTGTAAATATCATCAGATTCTATCTTATACATCAGCGAGTCAGGATCTGTAAATAGCAACCCTGCATCAGGCCACTTAACCTTAACAAAATCGTAATGAAATTGGTACATTAGCGACTTTGATATCTCGAGTACTGCCATACCAACACAAACTGGTTTATTCAACTTTAAGTTTGTCTTTCTCTTATATATCGCCACCAAGTTTTCATTAAAAATTTTCATACTAACAAAATTATCAGGTGCAACAAGTTTATTAGGACGCTTAGTTTTATTAATAATTTCAATATTGACTCGCTTTCGTATATTTTCCATGGTCTTTCCAAACACTATTGTTCATGAGCTTAAAGAAGTTTTTCTCAAATTCTGTTATTGCAACTGCTCTTCGTCTAGTATTAGAGTCGATATAATCTTTCATCCAACGCGACTGATGAAACTTTAACACACGACGAACTTTTCTTAGTATCAGACCATGATCAAGTGCCTGTTTGAGATTTTTATAATGTAAAATATGTCTCCGTTTGTCGAGAACACTAGGAACTAGTTTTTGAACAACAGATTTACCACTAGTGCTAGACGAATAATTGCGTTGTTGCTCTGATAGCAAATTATAGTCGATCAACATCGACTCTGGACAAAAGGGATAATCGTTATGAGCGACATGTAGCTTAACAGGATAGTCGAGATCAACCTCAACAAAGTAACCAATATTATCAGGTACAGTTTATCGGTTTCTTTGAAAAACTGATCCGGACTTATCCACGTAAATCCGCCATACGGATCGGTTAAGATAATTGTATAGCCATAGAGGTTATTAGCGCCCTAATAAACTATGAAAAACGACGGCAATGTCGTATCATAGTTGCTCATGTACTTGTTGTTAGCTTTCGCATATTTTTTTGTTACAACGCTTATTCCACCTCTTATTCCACATTTGATGAAACAGAACATGTAAGGATCTGTCAGCAACTCAAGTTTTATTTTGCTATGTTTGAGTAATGCGTACCAGCTTAATCCCGGTGCTGAGTAATACCAGCCTAGGTCAAGTCCGTAGTTATCAGCGCTGACATCTCTAAAATTCTCAGATATGTCTGCGAGCAACCTCACATCTGTGATCAAATACAGGTCATGATAATTACCGAAGGTTTTACAATAAAATTCATTCCAAATTTGCCGAGGGTAAGCATAGTCGTCATCGCTAACACTTTCAAGATTTAACCTGGAATAAAACTTGTCCCGGTCAGGTAAATTTGTTTCATTAAATCTATCACAGTCGTCAAGATATTCGTATGGAAAGATATCTTTTCTTGTAAGTAAATTTGTTTTGTCACCGAAACGATCAGTCAAATTATCAAACTTTCCACATTTTTTCAAGAGTTAATCTAATGATGCCGCCAGAAACTGTAGTCTATCGATGAATCTCAACTTGCCAAGTGTCACTGACAAATACTTTTCTGTGTTATTTGGGATACATTTTATTTTATCGTTGTTATTGATTTTCAGACAGTTAATTATGTCTTTGTTACCGTATGCGCGACAACGGGAACGAAATCTGGTGTGGTATATTTAAGATTGCATTTGTCATGAGCTGGGCCACGATATTTGCCTGTAATATGACAATGATCACTTACTCGATCCTGGTCAAGTCCAGACGTAAACGCTTGCTCGCAGATGTGACATGTCTTTGCAGAAGCAAATTCAACTTCCTGTTTTACGGTTAAAGGTTTCATTTTCGTTATCCTGTCGAGCAACTTCATGATGGCATCAACCTCGCTAATGAGATTTTTCTACAAACCACAGAGCAGGATTGGAACCACGATAAAGTTCAACGGGTTTTGATGAACCTTTATCAACAGCACATACAACTTTATATGAGACCCCACATGGAACATGTTCTTGTACTTTTCTTGTCGAGGATTTATAAGGGTTATTTTCTACTCCTAGAACCGGAAGTAGAATAGACTCAAAATCGTAGTAGATTGAAAAAGGAACTTTCATCTTATGTCTGTAATTCGTGAACTGCAATATGTTTTTATCTTTGCCAGGCATTGATATTCGTGGTACGTTAGAACAATACTCGAGATGACGATCTAATACTAGCTGCGACTTACAGCCGTGCAAGCATCTGACGCAGAAAAATTTCTTTTCTTTGTGTTTGTTGTACTGCCCACAGACTAACCCGTTAAAGTTTTTGATCCATACGTAGTTGTTTTTGTAGAACAGCAAGTTTATTGATGTATGTGCGGACCTCGAGAGATCTGATGTGGCTCGATCGCTGATGTATTTTGGATAAATCTTTTGTGTATCATCATCTACTCCAAACACATTAATACCACCTGGTAAAAGTAAAATATTTTCTTTCTCAAATTTTAGAATTTGATACTCGGAAACGGGAAATACAATATCGGAAAAGTTCATATCATTAGAATGACAGATGTAACTTGATACTCTGTCGGCGTTCTTATCTACCGGAAACAACGCTGATAATAATGCCCACTGGAAACATTTGTTATCGTTGTTCTTGACATTGATACAACATTTCGAGATTTTTAATTTTAGTTGGCAGATCGACATATGAGCTACCTCGCAATGGATTATATTTAATTGAGTGAATTAAAATCTCTGTTATTTTATCGAATCTCCAACCTGATCCGGATGCTGTGTATTCTTCTTTTTCTTTCTGTATCCCTTGAAATATATTATCTGACAGTGACATCAAATTTGTTCCAATCAAAACTCGGCGGGATAGCGATGTAATGTAAGGATCAGCAAGTTCTCATACTCATCTTTGAAAAACGAACATGAAATTGCACTATAATATTCAACCCACAATATTTGGCAAGCTCAGATTTTACGGTTGGCTGAAGTAAATGAAATAGATTTGTAGATGAGAAATTTGTTAGTAAAAGTTAATTATCAAATCTTCAGCTATTATCGAATCCGGAAAATGCTGTTGCAAGTTTTTGGTGCTGATATTTTGTCAGGAATAAACTTCGTTTTGCGATATCTGCAAGTTTCAATGTCATATAATATTGTGTTTTATATTTCTCTAATAGTACGATACGAAATTGTTAATTAGAGATTTGAAAAACGTATAGTATATGATGGCAAATTTATACCAACGACCTAACATCGTAAACGATCTTGCAAGGTATCAGGAAATATTCCGGTGTCATCCAAAATATAACCTGTTTGCTGGCAATGAACTTGGAGTTATTATAAATCTTAAAACTAAAGCTTCGTTCGGGATTATAACACCAGCTGGTTATAAGATAAAAGTAAAGTCCAGCCATGATGCAAAGTACACTGACATGTTCATGTTTTTACATGAATTTATCTGGATACTGTTCAATGATGACATTCCAGCTGGAATGCAAGTGTATCATGTCAATGATCAGGTCACCGACAATAACACTGCAAATTTATCTCTGAGAGATGAATTTAAACAGCATCTGATCTACGATATGTATGAGGCTAGCAGAGAAGGTGCTGTCAGGAACATTACAACAAAAAAAGTTCTTGGTCGTGTTGGTAACACCGGTTATTTGATGGTTATGATCAGAGGAAACAATACTAATTTTGTTAACTATTACTCGCATCATCTTGTTTATAAGGTATGTAATGGACCTATCCCCGAAGGTGTTATCATTGATAACATACACAGAATAATGAAGGACAAACGACCTGAAAATCTTGACGTTGTTACACCAGAAAAAAATACGAAACGTGGCAGAGTAGGTGGTATTAATTTCAAGAGTCCTAAAAAATCTGTTACATCAACTAACTCTGTCACAGGAGCAGGAACATTATTTCATTCAATTTCATCAGCTGCAAAGTATTTTAACATTAACCCAGAATCAATAAAATATGCCGCTGATGGCACCAAAAAATCTACATACTCAACAACAACATTTGATAGAATCTTCTTTTGTTATGCATCACTTTACGTTTAGTATAGCGGCAAGAACGCTGTTGGTCAAACAGCAATTTAAATTTTTGTTTAGAGCTTCTATGTCGTATTCGAGCCAAATCTTACTGTATTTCAACATGCGATCAACTTCGACGTTATCAAGCAAAATAAGAATATTGTTTCTCGTTCTACTTCGAAATGGGCCATCGCATTAACATCACCACGAAACATGTTTCTTATAGCCTCTTCAAGATGATATGTGTTTACAACATTGGCTCGAGTAACAAACAGTTCCATGTTAAAACAAAACTGAGCTTCTATGATCAGCAAGCTGGTCACAGATCAAAATTTAAAATATCCCTACGATTTTCTCGGGTCAAGCAACAGTGGGCCCATTTTATGACAGTGTACCTGTCATATCTAACAAAGATCTTTTTATAATAATAATAATTATAATAATAATAATAATAATGAGGATTTTGTATAGCGCCTAATCTTTAGAAGCTCTAAGCGCTTTACAACATTTGACAACACTTAAAAAACATATATAATGATATGATTACAAAAATAAAAACAAACACCACGAAAGTAGAAAACAGAAAACATGCAATAAATATTTAAGGTAAGGAAACATTATTAGGTCTTTAAGTCTGTTCTTGCAGTTGATAGAAGTGAGTTTTAAGAGCGCTCTTGAATGAGATCACTGTGTCTTTGTGTCTAAGTTCAGTGGGCAATTCGTTCCTCGTTGCTGGGCCCTGGTATGCAAAAGAACGTTGTCCATATGATTTCATTTTCATAGTGGGAATAATGAGAATACCAGTGTCAGAAGAGGAGCGTAATTATCTTGCTGGTGTGCACACATGAGTGAGGTCGGATAGGTATGTTGGACTGGAGCCCATGAGTGAAACGTAGCACAGAGAACAAATTTTGTGTTTAATTCTGGATCGAATGGATAGCCAGTGTAGGATACAGAGCAGGGGGGAGGCGTGCTCTGATCGTGGTACTCTAAGGATGATCCGAGAAGCTGTGTTTTGAATTTTTTGAAGTTTCTGGAGTAGATATTGAGACGAACCAGACAGAATTGAGTTAACAGTAGTCCAGTCTTGAAAGTACTAAGGAACACACAAGTGTTTTAGTGGCATCAACTGAAAGATACCTGCGAATGGAGCTGATGCGTCTCAGCTCAAGATATGCAGCCTTGCATATGTTCATCACATGTTGGTGCAATGAGAGAGTACTGTCGAAACCTAGTTTTCGTACTGACTGTGTGAATTTAATGTTGGTGTTGCTGATATTTATTGTCTGAGGTAAAGGATGTGAATGAGAAAGTGTTTGTGTTGTAATCAGAATGGCTTCAGTTTTATCATCATTCATCTGCAGCTTGTTACATGTCATTCTAAGGGTGCAAATTTATGTCGATCTATGAAGAAAGCATTAAGTTGGATAGGTGAACGATTAGTTAGATTTATGGGGACATACGCATGTTTAAATAGCCGTAATGCACGGATTGGTACAGTCTCTGTCATGAATTTAGCGATTTTTGATTAATGCTATGTTTGTTTAAACTGAACAGGATAGGGGTAAACTTCTGATCTGTATGGAAAACTGTCATTTCTGAAAGTTACCAGGAATCAGTTGGGTAATCAGTGTTTGTCAGACGAACTGCATTGTTTTGAGCCTAGTTCAGGCGGGAAATATATTTCATCCAGATTGGTCTCGCTGTGAAGGGGGTGTTGTTTCACATGAAAACGCTCAGTTTAAATGTGCTAACAGCAAATCTGAAATCAGTCTACGCTTTTTTCTGCAAGAGAAACAAATGTAAGGGGACTCCGAGTGATTTAAGAAGTAAATTCACTCGTAAAATCATCCAGGGGAAGCGATTGTCTGGAAAAATCGACAGACACAAAAGCTTGAAAGCACAAGGTATTTGCATCAATTTTTATGTAATACGTTGATACTACTATGATGATTTGTTTGATTTATTTGCTTGTATTTGCATGGATTTATTTGGTTAAATTCGTAGATCAATTTTCTTGATATGGTATAACTATGTTGAGTTCGTTTATCTGAGTCTGTACAATGATATGTTTCTTTATGTATATATATATATATATATATATAACTTATATATATATATATATATATAACCTTATATATATATATATGCTATATATACTATATACTTATATACCTTATATATATATATATATATATATTGACGGCTCATTTGAAGGTATAGTCTCGATTATTCAAGGAAATTACGTATCTAGAATTTCATGCCTTATTTTATATAGGAAATTACGTATCTAGAATTTCATGCCTTGTTTTTGTTGAAATGCGAGAACCCGTGTGAATTCTCCGATATGAATACACGTATGATAACTACTTGATTGTTGTTATAAATACCGTAGTGTAAGGAATTTCGTTCAATCATTTGTGTAATGTCAGCCAGTAATTGAAATAGCCATTGGAAGTACATTAACCTTAGGGAGCTGGGTTTGTACGGTCCGCATTGTTTAGGTAAGACCAGATGGCCGTAGGATCTGTTTGAATTACGATAGAATTTATCTGACAGTAACAAGAAAAGATTAGGAGCTCTTCTCAGGAGGGGTATACAGCAGAACACTTAGGGTGTCGTTTGTTTACTTTTGCAAGGTGAGATTTGTCCCACCGGGGTCTACGTGACAAATCACGAACTTACAAGCCAAAGTGACCACACAAGTTGGAAGGCTAAAGGCAAGCAATACACCTGAGAATTCGGAAAAAGGGGGAAGTGAAAGGACCCAGACTTACAGGCACGGGAAGCCAAAGGAACAGTCGGAGAGATTGGACTGATGCAAAAACTATGCGGTTATGAATCTGTACAAAGCAGTGCTCGATTTCACTCGGTTTGATGATGATTTAAATTCTATCGCTTAACAGATCGGCTATTGTAAAAGCATATTTGTATTTTGAAACTCGTTGAAAATTTGAATCAAGGAGGTGTATCTTGCTAATGTAATGTATTATTACAATTGTTTCTGAATTTTATTGTCTATGAATTTTTGATTAAATTTTATGGTATGTACATGTACGGGAGCTCGTGTCTTTTTGTTCTATATACCTGCTCAGATCTTTATCTATTCCACCTGTAAATTTCACAATTTCTATTGATACTCACTCGCTCCGGGCAAGTTACACCGTAGCGATCACCTCTAGATACCAAAACCATGACACCCACCCCAACAAAGCTGGGAGGGGAGTCATGACAGTCATCCATGATTTCACATCGGAAATGCACCTCTCTACACCTTGGATGGTAGCTTCAACTTCAGTTGGGTGGCTAGATTTGTATATTTGGGTGTCATCAGCATACAATTGGTGAGACACTGGATGATGATCTATGACACTTGAGAGTGGCTGAGTGTGTAGAATGAAGAGAACAGGTCCAAGAACAGACCTCTGTGGAACACCACAACATAGATCAACTGGGCTGGAGTGTTTTCCATTTGCGGACACAATTTGTGTCCTGTTGACCAAGTAGGACTTGAACCATAGTAAGGCTCTATCATGAATGCCAAATACATGCTGGAGACGGTGAAGTGATATATCATGTTCTATTGTGTCAAATGCTGCAGACAAATCAAGGAGAGTGAGGACTGTAATCTTTCCGCTATCCAAAGCAGAGAGAAGGCCATTAACTACTTTCAGACTAGTAGTTTCAGTACTGTTGCAAGGGCGATATGCAGACTGTACATTGCTAGAAAGACTGTTTGAATTCAGATGAGATACAAGTTGGGATAGAACAACTTTTTCTAAGATTTTTGACATGAATGGGAGATTAGAGACTGGGCGGTAGTTCTTTAAATCATTATGGTCGAGTGTTGGTTTTTTCAGCAGAGGCTTTACAATGACAGTTTTGAAAAATGATGGGAATTCCCCGAATTCCTCAAGTTCCAGTATCTCAGAATCTGTTAACAGTACCTTACACGAAGAGTAAGGATCATATCCAACTATAAGATTAAAATGTTTGAGAGCTGGGTTTTTTTTTTTGTTCATAAAAACTAACAGCTTCAAATAGCAGGTTCATATTCAATATTTTAGATCTGACAATACTCCCTATTTCGTCTGGCATTTATTATTCTATTAGATAAAAGTTGCATGAATAATGTCGCTGATAAAATATGAAATGTTTCAACGATTGTCTGATCTTCGAGATGATCTTGATCATGTGACACATAGTATACCTCAGACCGCTAGTGGTCCATTGATTAATAAGGGAACTTTACACCGGATTGCAAAGCACTCCGAGTTCGATCTGGAAACATATTTGTTTCCCGTATCTGATGATCAACTCGCTGATGAACCTGGTATTATACCTCAACACGAAGAAGTTTATGTTGCAAGTCAATCAGGATATGATGTCAAGTATCACCTTGCAAAGAAGATAAAAATTTGATATTACTGTCACAGAACATAAGATATTTTGGGATATGCTAAAGCCGTTTATGCGTATTGGACAACTTGAAGTTTATGGTCGTCAAAAAATATAAAATATGATTTTATTTTTGTAAAGATTTTAAACCTGATGACAGATTTACCATCAGATCAAAGAAGACATCTGATATCGTTGTGCAGACCTGTCAAATACAAGTCTGTTCTGCTAAAATACTAGAAGATTTGCAGCGATCTAATCGGATCGCTAGCGATCTAATCAAAGATCTTTGATTTCACTAGTTGGAATACAACTGTTAAAACTATCACCGTAAACGAGACATTTGACCAAACTTCTTTTACCATTTTTTATCACTCGTTCGATAACAAATCTCTCTTGTGTTGTTCGTTGAAGTTCCTGTTCATAGAAACTTCCTATTACGTCTTTGTTTGCAAGATCTTTAAGCTTGTATGTTAGCGGTATTGTCATTAAAACCTTATCTACAACAAATAATTTGCCGGACCAGTTCGGGGTAAAACCTTTTTCAAATGTCTTTTTCGTTAATGAAATTCTAACACGATCACCAACGTTAAACATGTGTCTACGATATATGTTCTCCTTCGCAAGAACCGGATTTTTTATAGCATCGTTCTGTGACATACCTGTTGTACTGTGTTTAGTGTTATTATAATCTGATATCATCGCAAGCAGATCATCAATATATCTGTTGGTGTTGTTTATTGCAAGATATTTTATATCTTTTCTTTATCGTACGATCAGGGCGTTCGACAAAAACAACACTCTTTCCTTAGTTACCGGTAACTTATCTTTTTATATTGATTTGTTTCAGAAACTGCTCGAACCGCTTATTAAAAAACTCTGATCCATGGTCGGTCCAGATTTTATTTGGTTTTTGCTCCATCTTGACAATAATATCTTCTAAGGCATTTGTTATTGTCGATCCAGTTTTATCAACAACAGGAACGCTAAGCGCGTATTTACTAAAAATATCAATAATGTTCAACAAATATCTTTTGTTGTTGTTGTTGTTGTTGTTGTTGTTGTTGTTTTTGTGGGGTTTAATGTCATTTTTCAGCACGCTATAGTCTATACATGGCGGCCGGTATTAATGGTGGAGGAAGAACCCGGGAAAACCCCGGAAAGAACCACCGACCCATGAGAAGCTACTGGCAAGCTTTCTCACATACACACATTGGCCGAATCCAAGACTCGAACCCACGCAGACAGAGGTGAGAATGCAGTGATCCGTAACGGAAAGCGCTTTAGACTACTCGGCCACTTGGGGCCCTTTGTTATCGTTGTACTGTGCAGTGTCTTGCAAATCTGTGAGATCTATCGCCCAGATATCATCGACTGCGTTTGCGAAGACCTTTCGTCTTAGAAACGTTATTTTTTTAGGTCTGTGAAGCTCACGCGCAACCTGATTTTGACGCAAATTTCAGAGGCACTGTGGATGCTTGCATCAGAGTGCTTTGCATCCCAACGCCAAGTTTATATTTTGCTCCAATGATACCTTGCACTAGTTTTCTGTCAAATCGTTATCGCATATTATCCGGTTTCATATCACGTAGTTCGTCAAGCATTACCCGATCGCAACCTAGTTGATCGCCGACGTGATCACGGTAACAAATATCATGACGCCTTGCAATTGCATCAACTGCATTGTCCCGGTAACGGATTGTCATTTTCATCGAGATGCTGATCAAATGGATTCCATGGACCGGTACATTTGTGTCCCGGTAATGTCTAACCTCCCTTTGGATTCGGTAATTTGCCAACAATTTTACGTATATCCAATCGTGATCCGATGACATCTCTGTGATTGCAACGCTGGCAATAGGCAACTATCTTATTTTGCTCCAAACACAGATCTTTCGTCACATCATCGCAATTACATTTCATTTATTTTTAGTCGCTGATTAAAATAACTTTATTGTCAGACATTATTGTCGGAGTGCTAGCACTCTGGGTTTGCATTGCACAACCACCTGTGATTGTATCACCGGATTTATCTTGTTTAAGGAACATACTCTTTCTCTTACCACAGACACCACAGATACTTTTCAGCATTTTTCTGTTATTAGCGGTTGATTCTGTTGTTTCATCGATGTTATTGGTTTTGGTTCTGCATTTGAGACATGTTTTCATTTTATACTTGCTGTCAGACAAAATTAATGCTAGATCGTTTATGATCCAAGAACCGCTTTATGATCATTGCTGACACTAGGAAACGGGTCAAATTGCAGAATAAACTTTAAATAGTTAACTGGTTCGCCATCAGACCTGGACGCTTGCATCTCAGACATCTGCAAGATAAACATAGCGCAATAATAACCATAAGCCGAAGTTCCAAATGGTTGAAGCTGATTAGAGTTATAGTTTATTTTTTAAGAAGTACTGTTTGATGAAATCACTCGGAGAAAGACCAAACGAGTCAAAGTAGTTGTTGTTGTAAAAAGTGCTACCCAATGTGTTCCAGATCTGTCGTTGAAATCTTGTATATTGATGACACAGCTTTTATTAGTTTCTGGTGATCTATTTGCTAACTCATCTTTTGAAAATACTCCAATAAACCCGCGTATATCTTTAAGTTTATCAGCGATCTCAAAATTGTTTAACGCGAACGATTTCATCTTCTGGTTCCCGGTAGCATCAGTCCTCGGCTACGACTTCCACGAGACCGTCTTCGCATTGGATATACGTGCATTCCGCGTCCTATCCCTAACAGGTTTTGTAATAAACTTTCTGCTATCCCTGCTAGCAGCGGGCCTATAAACCCACCTTTGACCGCGTTGTGGTTCGTTCTTGGTTGTCTTTTTATTTTCTTCTTGTCCTAGGCGCGTTTCGTGCTCGTGTTGTTCGCATTGTTTATAATTACTGATCAGATAAAAGTAGCGTACAAATTACTCCATTGCTTTTGCAATCTGCACGTTACAGCAACTGTTTTATACCATCGCCGGATACAGCTTTTTTGTTGCTGCTGATACTGCACCTGATGCTGAAGCTATACCTAACGTTCCTAGCACAGGCAGTATCTTTGGCAATATTGTTCATGCCATAACAGCTATTGATGTTCCGATTGATCCACCATGGATCGCTTTCGATCTGGCAAATGCTGTTATTTGTGCCACTGACAGATCGAGTATAAACGGCTTATTATTTAGTATTTTGTTTATCTTGCGTTGTGTTAGAAGTAATTTTGTTGGAACGCGATGCGTTTTAAAATCTATTTTTAGTGAAACTGCTGTTTGTTTAGCTATAGCTAATGCTAGTTTTTGTATTTGTCCTTTTGACAGGTCAATATCTTACAAAATATATTTCATTATTAATTTTATCAGATAAAATATTTATTTTCTGTAAAACCGTACAGTCATTCTACATCGTACAGCGTCTAGTGTAATATATCTATCAGATATTACAAGTGCATAAGCGTAATATCGTGGAACAACTGGAGGACCAGCAGCTTCTGGAACAGCTCCTAACGTCCACGTTACCTCATATCAGCGGTTGATCCAATAGCTCGTTCGCTGTGCTTAGACACTTCGAAGTGAAATATTCGGTAAAGAGGTCGAAACTTTTCGATAGATATCTGAGATCCAGTATCAGCTTCCTGATACTTTTTCATCGCCTCCATTAGGTACATATACGCACGAGATAAATTTCTGGTATTATTATTTGTAAAATTACATTCAATCGCTCGTTCAGGATATTGCTTAGAGTTTATTCTGATGAATATTCGCCTTACGTCAGCGCTATCAAAAACAGAATTGTTGTTTTTTCTTGACTGCCACACCTTTCCTGTTGTTGAAACACAACAAATATATGTCTCGGCAACTATTCTCTAGGCGCTGTTGTTATTTGCCATGTACAATCAGTTGAATTTGCCACTGCAATTTGATAAACCTTATGCTGTTCGAAGTATATCTTTCTACTGTACGCGGATAACATTGTCTCAAGTTCTGTTAGTTTTGAAACAGATACTACAACTCGAAGCATCCATATCGCGAATCGTGAAATCATAAATTGACAATCGGCACCACCAACTCGCATCAGACAATCGTTCTGATCAGCTCTGTCAAGTATAAACTTATGTTTGATACCACGAAATACTTTGTTGTAGTCGCGGCAAAACCCAAATATTGTACTTGACGGAAGCATCATTCTAATTTTGTTTTTATAGTTCTGCAAACGCTTTTCGTTTAGCATATCCCTCGTTATATTTTGGTCGCCTAGCAATACTAAGGGCACGTCTTATTAACGCTGCAACAATGACTCCTTCAGCTGCATCTGCTGTAAGTGCTGTTATGGTTTGTTCATTTTTTTTTTACTGCAGCATCAGCATCATTGCCAGTTTTAAACTCGTTTGAAATAGTTTCTCCGGTTCCAGTATCTATGAACCATATCATATTTGTTGCAGTAGATCTCAAGTAATCATCGCTGAACGACACAATGCTAAGAATAGTGCTTGCTCTCGGCAAGTGCATAGAAATATCTTCGACTGTTTGATTTGCGATCTGATATCTAGCGCTTTTGAATAAACTCCAACCGTTATTAACTAGTGATATATTATTAGCAGCAGCAATTGCTACTGGAGGATTAGCTGTTGTCATTATACTTCCTTGTACTTCAAGAACGGCTTTATGATGAAGTTAAAACACATCTTCGTCTGTGTATTAAATGTTCTGATGCCCATCTTGTTAGGCTCATTAGAGTTTTCGTCAAGATATTCAATGTACTCAAACGCCGTTGCAGAAAAGTCTACGGTTATCTCATCGGCAAGGTCAAGATAATTTTTTATTAACATTTTTATTGTAATCGTCAGACAAAATCGTGATTATTTTACAACCACCTAAAAGGCAGCAACATCAAGCCGAGTGGTAGCACTCCGAGGTTTAGCTCGTGTTATTGACTTATAATCTCTTCGCCGGCCGGAGACAATAATATTTTTGTTGTTATCATCGCACGTGCCGTTTCTGATGATGGAGCTATTTCATAAATAACATGTTTTATATCCGAACCACATGATACTCCACCTCTGATTTTATTAGCGATCTTTTATCCTGTTCCTGCTGCAGATGCGGCTCCTGTTACAAAAGCCTTTGACGTGTCTAATGCGATTGGTGTTATTTTGTGAGCTATTCCAGGTATATTTTCTATTATCTTCGAAAAGATATTTCCGAAAAAAGTACCTACTATTTTTCTATGATAAATTTTTCGTTCTTTCGTCTTGTTATAGAAAATGTCTGATAAAATTGGCTGTGATTAGTTAACTAATTATGGTGAGCTAGCTCACTATGGTATTTAACCAACCACAGATGCAGATAGTAAGTCACACTTTCGTTGTTAAGATCAAACTGAAGACCTAATTGATCGGTAAGTGTCATCGTGATAGATAATATTTGATTTTCGACACTGATAGGATAGTATATTATCTGTCTTGGATTTGCTTGCATTAACGAACCCGGTGGAACATCAGGGCTAAACGAATAAATCGTTTGTCCTTGGCTACCTCGTTCTGTGTATGACCTAGTTGCAATAGAACAGTTTATCAGGATTGTATTTATATCTGTAATGTTAACAGCTGATTCACTGTTATACGACACTGTCGCAGACGTGTCAGATCCGTTCTGTCGCTTATCAAATCCTAACAATGATTGTATTGTGTATTGGCCGCTAAGATCAATAAACAATTTGTTTTTTTTAATGTTATTCTTGCCCGTAACGTGTTGTAGTTTGCAATGATCTCGAAATTATCAGATATACCACTTCTACCAGCAATTATAATAGATTTTATTGTTTTGTTGATATCTGTGATGTTGTGGGTGCCTTGTGGTATCTTATCCGATTTCCAGTCGATGACGTCATTGGGTTTTATGCCGAATGTAAAATCGTCACTGACGTTAGTTTTAACATTTGCCTTAGGGTGCCAGACAGTAGCAAATACTAATCCGATCTCATATTGCTTTGGAGACGCTGGCGTACCAGGATCAAGTTCGAGAACATGATTATAGAACTTGGAAAAGTTTGCGCTGCTTGATGTCTGAGATGAGCCGAGTAGCAGCGTCATCGACAACATTATTATTTGTTATTCGCAGATAAAACGTAATAACTGGTTTGCTTTAGCGAATCGGATCGCTGTGTAGCACATAATAGACGTCTGTCGTTAAAGAGCGGTTTTATCGTAGATGATCAAGTATTTCAACTATTTCATTGTCTATTTCTGTGCTAGTGTTTCCAGCTTCCTTCGATGAGATTAGCAACATCAGTCGATCAATAATATCAACAGCTGAGTTAAAGATCTTTAATAAATGACCTTTAATAGATTTATATGAAACATCTGAGTCATACGATTCACATTGTTCACCTTGTTGTTTTACTTCGAGGTAGACCTTTTTGAGATAAGCATTAGACGAGTATAAAATACTTTTCTTCTTTTCTTGAATATTGTTCATTTCAAACTTCAACTAAAACTGTACCAAACGATTTTTCTAGCGGTCTACCCATTTTTGGTTTATATTTTTCTATTGTTCGATAGATATAATTTGCTATGATAAGTTTCATGCGAATTTCAGCAAGGTTAACAACATTGTCATGAAATTTTTCATTTTCGGTAAAAATAATAAGTTTTTCATCATCGCTGGTCAAATCATAACATTTTTCTAATTCATCAATGTAAGGTTCAAGTTTTGATATAACATCATCATATTCATCTTCGCTTAATTTTAACTTTTTTTGTCATGTCGACATTAATATTTCATCAGAAAATCTATGTAATCTCTGGAATATTCTGGTATAAACTTGCTAATATTTCTTTTTAATATGTCTTACCCTTAAAATAAATTTTTCAGATTCCTTAGTCATTACATCATGGAACTTTCTTAAATTTTCTGCAATTTCAATTTCTTTCTTTGCGATAAACCTACTTTGTTTTGAACTATCGTCATATGATATTTGGGGTTTTTTTTACGTCTTCAAGTTCAGAAGCAGTTTCTGCAATAATATCAGCAGCAACTTTCTTTTGTCCTTCTTCAAGTAATCCTCGCAAACCTTTTCCTTTTAATTTTTCTTTTTCCTCAGGTGATACTTTATCAACACCGATTTGTTTGCCAAGTACAGATTCGGTGATAGGCTTAAAGAGTCTTGCAGTTTCTTCTGCGGTTTGTTGTTGTCCAGCACGTTCTTCTTCAACTTTTTTCTTAAACGCAGTTCTTTTAGCAAAATATTTCTCTAGAAGATTTATCCGCGCCTTGTCCATTATTTGTTATTAACACATCTTAATTTTATACTTCTTTACAGTCTAAAAACTTGTCAATTCCGCGTCGAAACATATGCTTGATATCTCTGGCAAGTTTGTTGAGTAAGAAAAACTGTGATTTCTATGAGCGGCCTCATAATACAGCTCAACAAATTTGTCTCTGGAAACATCACCGCATTGTTCTCGTGATACGTTTTGCACGTCATTATTCTCCAGTCCGTTAAACAGTATAAAACAACCCGTATTTCTTCTGATAAAACGAACAACGCTATAAAAATCCTGGGCAAGATAAATTGCATTACATCCTCGATTTCTTGACAATGAAAATTAAGATTTGATCCATTTCAGCATTGCTCAACAGGATGTCATCAAAAACGATAATCTTATGTTCGTCCGAGTCTAGCTCGGCAACAGGAACAAGACCTTCAGGTGTTCTAATAACAAATATATCTTGGCAAGCACCAAGTTCAATTTTTAGTTTTTCGTTGTACTCGTTCAGCAACTCATATTTGTCCTGCTGAGGATTGATCGTGTAGATATACACCCGATCGTAGTTGAATATGTCGTTGAGTAGCGAGTTCATTAACAAGTTTGTTTTACCAAATCAAGTCCGTCTTTCTATCAGGTAATGACAATCTGGTAACTCAGAGTTGTGTTTATTTTTTATTACTCGTTCGGTGTGAAAATTTATTATGCTCATCATATAACATGTGCACAAAATTTTGTCAGCAGCAATTACAATAACATGATTTACTTCACAAAATTTGGTACGTTAGTAAGTAGTTCATCCGGAGAAACAACTGCAAGTACAACTACAGATGTTCATCTAACAAATTATCTCAAGAAATCCGGTGACATAAGGACCGGCAACCTTATCATATCCGGATAACGAGTGTTAGATCTAGAAATAACATATTCTCCTGTCAACTTCAATAGCACACAAGCCGTTATAATCAACTAACCACAGCTGTATCTGAAAAACTTTCACTTGCCGGCGCGTAATGACCGGCAACATCAACATGAAAAATATTACGATAACAAATATCAGCACATCATATACGCTAAATGACGCTGATATCACACAGGCAGTAAGTTATAATCAACTAAATACGGTGCCAAATTTAAAAATAAGCAAATCTGGTGATTTTGCACTATGTACTATTTCATTTATCAACAGTGGTAAGATAACAGGACTACCAACAGACTTTCTTCCGATGCAATATCGTTTGATCAGCTGAAAGGATCATTAACAGCGTACCTGAAACTTGCTGGAGGATCAATGACAGGCTCGTTAGACATAGGTGGAAAGGTGATATACAACACACAACTCGATAATACTCCGTTGTCCAATGACAGCTGGGTAGCAAACGTAAAATTTGTTAGACAAAATTTTGTGATAAAATCCGGCGACACAGTGACAGGTAATCTTGACATGGGCGTGAACAAGATAACATCAACTGCGTTTCCAACAACAACATCAGATCTGACAAACAAGAACGACGTCGATGATATGATTACTGGTTATACTGCACTATGAGTAGCAAAATCCGGCGACACAATGACAGGCACACTAAATATGGGATCAAGCAAGATAACAACAATATATTATCCAGTATCTCCATTTGATCTGACAAACACATCTTACGACATCGTGGCAGCAAATAATGCAGTTGCTGTTGCAGGTACATCAGCAGATGTTCTTTATGTTAGGCGAACCGGAGTCACAATCACAGGAGCCATCGACATGGTAGCAAATAAAATAACATCAGCATATGTTCCTGTTGCTGTATCTGATCTTATAAATAAACTTTACGTGGGTAGTGTTGTTGGCAGTACAAAACGAGCTCGCAGTAGCGTCGGTTATATTCCACATCTTGTTGATTCGACAGATAATCTTTAGGGTTTCGTTGCAATGGCATCAATACAATATCCTGGAAATAATCCGAATGATGCTTTTTCGTTTAACACCGTCATATCTAGAGGTCCCGAGTGGACAACTTATGGAGAAACAACTAATTTTTGGATAAAAATTTAGTGCCTGATGCTGTTGCAGTTTGGAAGTTTCATTTACGAGGATGATTAAATGCTGGTGTCGGCCGCATATACAACTGGAGATTAGAGGGATCAACAGATAATACCACATGGACAACTCTGTGCAGCGTAACGGGTGTTTATATCTCAACGAGTCAACAGTTTGCTATCGCTGATGCTAACACGGTTAACAAGTATATTTACTTTCGGATATATGTTGTCAACGCAGAAAGTCCTTTCCCTGGTTTGACAATGTTTAAGTTGTACACGATTGATGATTTAGTGTAGGTTGAGTGTGTTAACATAGATGGCTATGCGTTCCACTTTAATGTGAAATGATTTATAAATGTCTGTTGATCCTCCGTTGATCAGAGCTGCCAAAAAGTTTTACAATACCATATTTGATCCTGAAACAAAAATAGAAATAGCATACGTTGATCAGCTAGACCCCGAAAGCGCTAGAGAAGCTCAAGCAGTTAATGAAATCGCTAGAATGAAAAGTTTAACACTCAAATCACCTGATCTACAAGAAAACGAAGACAATTTGGTTAGAGTTGCTGGAATGCGAGGTCCACAGCTAAAAAAGCTATCCGAGATCTTGATATTATTAGCAAGTACTGTCATCCAAACGATTGCGAGGAACAGCGATTACGAGCTGAGTCGCTGTTAACAAAGACGTTGCTCGAGATTCACAAGGAAAATTCTATGACAATGAAGAGATCGAACCTCGTAAAAACAAAATCTTATGGTGATAAGAAACAAGAACAAGATCGAATACAAAAAAGTTCATAATGAACTTGACGAACTAGCTGAAATAAAAAAATAGACTTTCAAAAATTCGCAGGATGAGAGATAGTTTTGTTAAACGTAGAACATTTCGTGAGTTGGGTATGGATTATCCTGACAAAAAAAAACGTTATTCGAGGTAGCAGATAATCATGATGATGCCAATCCGTTAGCGACAGCATATCTAATATTAGTAAATTCTATGACAAACAGCGATTATAAAAAATATTCCGAGAAACAAATAAATGCGGCATTGCTAGCAGTAAATACTACTGAGTCAAAGATTGAGTCTTACAGCGATGCTGAACGAGATCTATTTTATCACACACTCGATGACATACCAAGTATTAGCAATAACATTAAACCTGTTGATTATGATATATTTGATCATGATCTTAAAACAATTTCATTAAAAGACTATAAAAAAGGAAGCTAGAAAGCTGCTGACAGAAACAAAATATAAAAATATAAAAGATTTAATTGTTTGGTATCTAAACTTACAAGCAGATGGCACCAACTTGGACACCGATAAACGTGGACTGTTGTCTTTTGCAACAGCACATGCAATACTTGCACAACATATGGTATGTAATAATATTAAAATTAATGATTTAAAATTTCTATTTGGTTATATTGATCATGTAAAGGATCTTTACCAAAATAACGTGAATGATGTCGCCGAAATACCAATGATTTTTGATCGTCCACTTACTGTGACCCATAGAATATTGTTGGATGGTGTTAGGTATAACGATACGTCATCTGAGGTATATGATGAATGTAAAAATTTTCTTGCTGATCCTGTTAATAGTAAATTTCGTGATCTGGTTAGTAAAGCTGTTGCTGATAAAACGTTTACCTTTTATAAAGAAAAGTAAAAAGTCCATCAAATTTGAGACCACCGTTAAGAGAAATGTAAAATTTGTTTAGTTCAGTTTGATAATGACAAAAAAGATCTAATCGACTTCAACCATATATCATCCAGTCTCTCCGACAACGACAGTAACGAGCTGATCAAATATTACAGGTACTATCATAAAAAAAACTTTATTGTATCAGACGCGCCAAAAAATATTACAGCAGAATCATAAGTGTGCTAAACTATATCCCGACTGTGTTAACAACGGCAGGAATAGCATCAGCAGGAGGAATAGCAAATCCATTATTGCTGATAGTGTCAGGAGCAGGTATTGCATTATCAGCGATCAACAACAACAACAACAAAAAAAATAGAGCCAAAATATGAGAACAAGAACGAGTCTTGTAAGATAGCAACAGCGACTATCAACTTCGAGCTTATCTAAGAGGTGAAAAGTATATAATGGGAGATCTGATAAAGGAACTTCGAGTAAAAGATCATATGTTAGTTGATATGATGCCAAATAGAGCTATGAAATATGAGAAACAAAATTCGGTAAATTTGTGTGAAATATAAAATACAATGGAAGATACTGCAGTGGAAGATACCACGCTAAAGGTGAACATAATTTTCTTTCAGGGTAAGCATATGATGATTGTGCTTAACAACGAAAACTATAGCGCGTACTTCAAAAAAAGAAACAAGATAAAGTTGTCTTATTCAGAATATTTTGATAAACTTGCTATGATCACAAAAGAGTTCGCTAAAACTATTGACAATCTTTATAACCCAATATCGCAAAACAAATGCACAAAAATTACAGTAGATAATCAGCTAAAAAAATGTTACGCTAATAAGACAATAGTTTCTCATGGAAACTTTATCAAAATGTTAGAACCTGATTCTCTTTTCAACGGTAAAATAAATATGTACCTGTTCTGTCATGACGATGAGAGTTATATTATTGCAAAAGCTGCACCGTTAAAAATATCTTGAGAAGTCTCTAGCAATTTTGTGTGAAATATCAAAAAATAGATGCAGTAAAATTGCTAGTAATTACATAGTAAAATTTTGTGTGAAATATATAAGTAGTCTTATATAAAGGGTTGTTTCTGGATCAAACCCTATTTTGTTTGACAACGGCGACGATTCAATAACATGTCCTCGACGAGTAAACGATTATGAAATAAATTTTATTGCCTCAACAAAGTTGTTTTCGTAGTTGTTTAGAATAACTTGATGGGGCTATGGAGGGGGTAGAATCATGTTGTCAGATTCAAAATATGGTTTTGAGCCAGAACCCCGTTATGAAAGATTACTAGTATTAGGATGTATAATGTACATGCTTGTAATATACATTATTTTTCAAATGCCTTAATAAAATAAGACGTTTAAAGAGATACATGTAATTGAAATCATGAAAATATATACTGTACATGAGAAACATATTCTGTTAGCATTTTGCAAGTTGAAGAATGGACAGTATTATATATGTAGTCTGAATCAACATAGGTACATGCTAAGTGGCTGAGGTAGTAATACAGCAAGCTATATGTTTGATGCTCGTTTGCAACTTCTGTGTTTAATAAATTTCCTCTCACATATTGTACGTTTAGTCTAAGAGTATGTATGTATGTATGTATGTATGTATGTATGTATGTATGTACGTACGTATGCATGTATGTATGTATGTATGTATGTATGTATGTATGTATGTATGTATGTATGTATGTATGTATGTATGCACGTATGTATGTATTTATTAAACGGCACATCAGCAAAATCCTGCCTATATGGTGCCGACTAAGTTGCCGACTAAGTTTAGGCCCAGCCCCACCCCACCACATCCAATGCGTACAAAATAAAGAAAAGGGCAACATTTTTAAAAGACAAAGTAAGTTTTATTTAAAAGTTCAAGACCTTCTTACCTGGAACACTATAACAGGACGCATCCCACGGCAGAAAAATTGCCTACATGAGTAACTTTTTAGGACGTGCAGGATCTCGTGCTACTTCTCTTAATTATACCAAAGTTCAGGAAAAGGGGTAATAACTCTTTTTTAAGACATTTCTTGCAGAGAAACCCGCGAAAGGGCCGTCAACATTCACTACATTTATTAGGCGTTTATGGTATAACGGTACCAATTGTACAACCCCAGGTGGGCGGAGCTTAAGGTGTAGGGAACATTGCATTCAGAAATAAACCACAAAACTAGCTGTGATTGGTGCATTATGTAAGAGTTGTACTTTCTGTTGGGCTTGAAAAAAAGTTGAGCCTCTTGGCAACATGTGAGATTATGTTAATTCCTATCTAGATCATATTTTGTATTGTTTATGATTTTTTTAAAATGTGGTACACATGACTGAAAATGTGTCTGGTGTAACTAGATAACTCTTACCCCTGTCTAGTTCCAGCAGAGTTATCTCTCTTAAATGCAATGGAGTACCTGGTTCTGTCCCTGTCAAATTGACAATCTAACATTGTTCTCTGTGACAATGGGTGACATGCATGCTGAGGTAGGATAGAAAGTATATTTATTTCACAAAACATTAGCATTGAGGTCTATGGAAAAACAATTGGTACCGTGATACCTTATAGGGATAAGATGGTTAGCGAAAAGGCATGACTCAAAAATCGTACGATAAAGGGGCATAACTGCATCGAAATGGCTGTAAATAGACTTACCATTAGCTGAACAAAACTTCCATTCTTGGATAATTTAGATTTAATGATATGTAAAACGTTTGCTGAGGTACGCCGGACACGAACAAATAATATTCACATAACACGCAAGTCAATGATGATTATAAATAATTAAAAGATGACATACCTAATTCAGTACAAAAACAGAGGTGAAATTGAACCTTAGCATACTGTCGTGTGAAGAACAGTTGACATATCAAATGACAAAAATAATATGAACGTAAACAAAATTAATATATTGGTACTATTTAAAGCAGCTTACAAGGTATAAGCTGACGGCAAAAGAACAATATGGACAGTTGAAAACGTCATTGAGGAGATAATATAGTTTCAGTATCTCAAAATTTTTGTCCTGAGGAAACAAACAAACAACATCAGAACCGCAAAGCCATGTAGGTCCAAAACATATTAAATTAAAATACATCCGCCGCTGTTTCTGATGGTGCTGGCTACTTGAATGGTATCTTTTCCCTACTACTTCTCCTGTAACGTGAAGGCTTGTACAAATGTAACAAAAGAAAAGAGTGATGTAGAAGAGTGAGAAAGAGAGATGAGTGGGGCCAATATAGATGGATAAATCGAGAAAAGAAATGAGGCAACAGCTATCGATGTGAAAGAATGTGGCGCATAGAAAGATAACAGTGAAAATGACAAATGGGCAGGCGATGCCTGCCGGCACGGTACAAAATAATTAGCCCAATAAAGCTAGAATGGCTGAAGAGAGGCAAAGAGCTTTGTACTGGAATGTCTGTCTGTCTGTGCGTGCGTTCGTGCATGGCTGGCTGGATGGATGCATGTATGTATATATAGTATAGTGTATGTATTTTGATTAATCGGCACGTAAGGACAATAACAGCTATATGGTACTGAATAAAGGCAAAGTTCGAAAACTGTTAATATAAAGAATTGCACAAAATTAGGATTTATCAGAAAGTGGACAACTGTGGTGAGGAGAGAGGAAAACAAAACGTGAATTATTAAGGGGGTTGGAAGGGTGTGAATGTATGAGAGAGAAGAGATGTTAGCAAAGAGGACAAAAAGATTACGACATTGGTGAACCCTTTTGTTTATCTCTTTAGGTCAGTTGACATCACGAATCTGGAACACATTTCTGAGTGCTGAGAAACTCTTATTTTAAAAAAATTAGCTTTACATTATTTAGTGCCCGTAATTTTGTTGATACAGACCATGTCATAGCTGTTCAGGTTATACAATTATTTATTGTATTTTCTTTATTTTTCTTTCTTCTCCGTAATAAATATTTTAAAACAGAAGTATATGGCTGGTATTCGCAGACAACAGAAAACGGCCTTTACTCAACAGAGATTTTTTTTTCTTCATTTTGTTGCTTACTTAGTATTTTTTACATTTATGGTGAAAATTAAGCAGGAATGGAACATGCAGAGTACTACTGGTGGTCTTCCAGTCCTTTCATTGACCAAAAGTAATACTTATTGACAAGGCACGTTCACCAGGATGTGAAAGTCGAAACAAGGGATGACCAATCAGTAAACAAATGACAGTTACATCTTTTAGTACTATTGTTCAGTTTGCGTTAGTATCTACGAATTATTCATTCTTGCATTAGGATTTTGATTTGAATATCTGGAGTGCATCGCGTATCATCGAAGGTTACGTCATCATTACCACACTGCAAGTTAACTAATACTTATGAACACATCTTTTTTTATTACAAAATTTTATTTATGACCCCTGACTTACGTAGAAAATGCATACCACGCGTGGCGTACAAAATTATAATTACACGATTATTTACTCTCAGTTTCTGTTACTCGAGGGATATATCGATTTAAATCGGTTAATGTTCCAGTCATTTACTATCATCACAATTAAGTGCCATTTGAGAAATCTCTATACCGAGCGGTCAATGAAACCCTCTTCCAGCTATTGATAATGAAAGGTCTTGAAGGCATTTCGGGAGTTAAACGGGGTATTCTTTTGTATTGTTGGTGATGGCGTTGGTGTTGGTTGTGTCAGTGATGATGACAGTGATGATGATTGTGACGAAGACGAGGACTGTGCTGATTATGATGAAAGTGACCTCAAAGAAATCTCATGAAACTGACCAGCCAGTAAATAATCATTAGTAATATTAATAGTAACTCACGATGCGATCATGTAGTGTCTTTGCAACAGCTCGTCAGTTACAAAATACCCCACAACCCCCTCAAAAAACCAAAAGAAAACAATACTTCATGCCACATGATGTAAACAAAAACATCATATTGTAGGCCAACCCAACCCAACCCCCAACCCCCCCAGCAAAAAGCAAGCATCACGGAATGCAAAGTCCGCACCTTGGATTATAAACCTCTGATATGCATTTCCTACAATACAAAGGGGACGAAAAATATAACAGACACAAAAAAATGCAAGACCATAACATTACGTCACAGCTCATTGGTCACCCATTGCCAGCCAATTGGAAGGCAAATTTATTTAAATTGTATTTTCTTCCACGTTGCATAAGGTTAATAACTTTTGGAAAAATTAAATCGACCACACATACAGACATGCATGTCTGTCTGTCTGTCTTCTGCTTGTCTGTCTGAGAGAGATATGCAAATAGCAGTCCTTTCCAGTGCTCTGCTTGTTAGGGATTCATAATGATGTATAAAACTGGCAACGAGGCAACAGGTGCAAATCTATTTTATTTTTCAACTAGCATAAAGCACTTGCGACGTTTGACATTTGAAATCGATAGAAACTGAAAAAACGAAAACAGCCCTTGATAAAAATAAAAGTCATAGCTAGCGAGAAATGTTGTACAAGTTCAGTTTTAGTTTAAGGGAACTAACCGCTGCATTGCTTATAAAATCTAGCCTGATGCGCTTCGCGAAGCATCATGGGAGGAAGGGTACCAGGCTAAAAAAATGATTCCGGTATTATTGTCAGAATATACAGGACTCAGACCACTAATAATTATCTGGGCACCACACAACATTTGATACAGTTCTTAGGTCTCACTGGATAGTTTCATATTTTGACACCTCCCTAATTTTTAAGGTAGAAGG